>PVKS010011915.1:0-55232 GCA_004027875.1 Aplodontia rufa | reverse complement strand
CCTTCAAAGACATCACCTCATGCCAGTCAGATTGGCAAAACTGAAGAAAATAAACAATAATAAATGCTGGAGGGGTTGTGGAGAGATAGGCACGCTAGCACACTGTTGATGGAACTGCGGACTGGTATAGCCCCTATGGAAAGCAGTGTGGAGAATCCTCAAAAAACTAGGTATGAGCCCACCATATGATCCTGCCATTCCTCTCCTGGGTATTTTTCCAGGGGATTTAGAATCAGCATATTACAGTGACACAGTGAAATCGATGTTCATAGCAGCTCAATTTACAATAGCTAAATTATGGAAACAACCTAGATGTCCCTCACTGTTTGAATGGATCCAAAATCTGTGGTACATATATACCATGGAGTTCTACTCAGCAATTAGAAACAATGATATTGCAGCCTTTGAAGGTAAATGGATGGCTATGGAAGAAATTATGCTGAGTGAAATCAGCATAACCCATAGAGCCATGTGTCGAATGTCTTCACTTATCTGTGGAGGCTGGAGCTAGATCCTGGCCATTGAGAAAGAATGTTAATTCTCATGTTTTTAAACCTGGATAAGGTGTAATGACATATAACCTAAGGCATTTGTAGAGATGTATAGGGAAGGAAAGGGGGAGGGATAAAGGTGGGTAACTGGGGGGACTCTTGGGTGTAAATCTAATTTTCAGAATTTATATATACATATATACATATATATATATAAATTTTATATATATACATATATATATAAAATTTCATTACAAGCTTGTTTGATTGTTCAACAAATACATATCTTAATAATAAAAAAGCTAACATCTCCCCTGCATTCAATGTCCTTGATCCTCCATGATTCAGATGTTTTTGAATCTGGTCATAGACAGAGAATTATATTTCCCTTTTAAATAACTCATGCAATTTTATTAATCCATCCCAGAAAATCTTATTTTTGGTAAAACCATAATAAACTGATTAATGTCATTGATTATATTTGCAAGATTCCTTTTGATATGTAAGATGGTAGGTTTGAAAGAGATATCATATGCCATCCCAAGGATTAGAGTGGGAAGTCTTGGAGTCAATCCTACAATTCTGTTCTGTACACATTTGAGTTAAGTTAAAATATATTTATAAAGTTCTGTTTCTTTAAAATGTTAGTTCATTTGCCTCAAGTGTTTCCTACAATGTCACTAAAGCTCTAGAAAATGTAGAAAACTTAATAAATGTGTTTTTTTAAAAAAGTCACCTATTAATTTTTATCCATTACTACAAATAAGTGAATAATTCTCTGACAATAAATATATTCTGTTAATTTCAACTGAAACCCATTTTCTAAAATAGTAAGTGTTGTTTTACATGGACTATCTTTCAGTTTGCATTTTTAGTTCAAATGCTTTGGGTTAGGTCTTTGTGATTTATATATTGTTGATGCTGCTCATGAGATTCCATTCAGGTTCTGGCCAAGATCCCAATAAAATCTAGCAGAATTCTTAGGGAAATATAGTTGATGTGGAAACATTGGAAAAGACTGTTAGGGTCAAAAAGGGAGAAAAACTCTACCAGAAAAGTTGGTTTTGTTGTTCTTATCAGAAAATACTTTTAAAAAATTTTAGTATTAGTTGTGTAACTGGATTCTTTATGAAATAATTCTTTCCATTAATGTGTTCTGAGTGTTTAAGCAATATTGTAATAGGATTTATGATAAAGTATATAATAATCAACATGTGTTAATTTTTAATGTTCTGACACACTTATTTGCAAAGTACTTTACTTACATTTTCTCACAATATAAATAATGACACACATAAATTCTTGTCCTTCCTTTAGACATAAGTGAATTGAATTATTCAGTAATTTATCCCAATCCCATGCCTCATGGTTAGTGTATGCCAGAATCAGAATTCATGTCTAAGTAGGTTGGACTTCAGGATTCAACTCCTTTATGATTATACTAAATGCATGATGAGCAGCATGATAAATGGCATAAAATAAAGCCATTTGTCCTTACACTTCTTCAGGTTTTAATTTTTATAAGGTTTGTTACATATTCATTTTTCTCCATTGCCATAACCTGCCCTCCCTCTGTAGGAATTAGAGTACAAGCACATCAGCACATGAAACACAGTGCATTTAGTAACATTTACTAAATTCATTTTACTTCGAAATAAGCCTTCTTTTCAATTCAACACCTATTAACATAGTTTTTGAAAAATACTAGTTAAAAAATAAGAATTTTAAAAACTATTGTCAAGTTTTTTGTGTATTTTTTTAAAAAATAAATGTAAAAAGCTGTAGTAATTTGTGACATAATTTGTTTTAAATTTTGAAGTTTATGAATGTCAAAGTGCAGTTGCTTAATCTGTGTATTCTTTAAATGATAAATATATTTGTCTTAGATATACTTAGGCTATTTCACTGTTTTTCAATATGAAAGACTTAATATGGATTTTGTAATTATCATTTGCAAGTTGATACTATTTTGTTTTTTGTTTTGTTTTTGTTTTTTGAAAACTACAGAAGTTACAACCATAAATCTTTCATAAAGTTCCATGAAAATGTAAATGTCCATTAATTGGGCAACAGAGGTTATATATAATGCATGATATAATAGTACCCTCTTGGGTTTTATGGTAGGTTATATGTTCCCAATACTGCCTTAGAGTGATAAATATCACATACTGGATTATTTTACTCAATTTTAGCTTTAAGTGAAATATTCTATTATACAAAACATCACCTTTGTGAAAAGCAGTTCAGATATTTCCAATAAGATTAAAAATTACTAATAGCACTCCTATGTTGCAGGGAGAATGCTATTCCATCTATTTTGCTCATCAAAGTAAATGAAATCCTTGAGAACTAAGAACTGAGAAGTTAGCTAAATTTCTTAAATACCTTATAGAAATTAAAAGTAGTACCCAAATCTTTGTACCCAAATTCAGTTCTGGGCCATATACTTTGGACCTTGTAGTTCATCTGAGTAAGTTCAAATGAAGCTATAAAAATATATGTTCAAAACTTTGGATTCTTTAGATGGACATCTTTTCTAGAAAGATAGCACTCTACCTTCTGAAAAATTTTGGACTGCACAAAGTGGTACAATATTACTAGCCATTAGGCAATGGAAGCTGTCCCATACTGCAGTTTGATTTACCATGCTTAAACATTTTTTTTCAGCAACAAAACATTCTTTAGCCAAACTGCCCATAAGCAGAAAGCCTAATCTTGTTTCCCAAAGCATTATGCAAAGCCTTATCACAAAGTTAGTAGACAGATTGTAGCTCTTTATGAATATAAGTTGTTGCCCATTATTTACCAGTATTTTAGGTGTTTTAATTTTTTGGAGATTTGATTGGGTCTGGTTTCTACAACAAAATGGAGGATTCCCATAAAAAAATTTCTAATTTTTATATAAGTTTCTGAATAGTGTCCTTAGAAGATTTGAATTTGCTATTAATAAATGCTTTTTGGTATCCACATTCAGTTGTTGCAGGGTAGGTCCCCCAAACCCAACAAGTGGGAGCTTCTTCACCTGGGCAGTGGTGGTGGCATGGTGGAGCAAGTCAGTGGAGACTGTGATGATGAGGATGGTTGCGGGGGATCAGGGAGTGGAGAAGTGAAGAGGACACTGAAAGTCACCAACTGTAAGTGGATGACTCCAGTACTGCTTTTAAAGAATTGGTTCTGAAATATAATTAAGGGCAATTATTATGAGGAATGCAAAAAATAACAGCAGTGAATTCAGAGGCACACAACAAGAATTACAAATGAAAATGAGCCTATTTATAGTTATTTAGGACGGATGTTCTTGGGAATTTTGTTTATTTTTAACTAATGGCTTTAAATGTACATTATACTTTTCAGTGGAAAACTAATGACTGATGAACTTCTGAGAACTGTTGTAAAAGTTTTTAAATTGGAGTATTTCTTAGGACATAATGAATATTAAAGGTATATTGATAAGTAACATGAAACCGTAATCAAATTGTATAATTTTTTAAGTATCATTATTCCAGTATATAAAAGATTTTATTCTGTTAGGTTTTCATCATAATCAAAATGCAAATAAATTGATAAACATACTCTGTTTTAACACAAGTTGGATTTAACTCTTAGGAACTGTTGCAAAAATCTCACCAAGTGAGATTGCTTTATTTAATTGTATGAGTTTCAAGCTGTTTCTGGTATTGCTGGGTAGTTCAATACTACAAAGTATATAACTTTCAAGTAATCAAAAAGGATCATAAGAAAGGAAAAGAAAAGCAATCAAATGGATTTCTTTTCCTGGTTTTCCCATAAAAGATGAAAAAGGTTCTATGCCTTCCGATGTTATGTACATGCAGTGTTCACATGAACAAGGAAACCAAAGTGATTAGGAAGGATATGTTGAAGTACCCAGAGAAGCTGGCTTTCAACTGTCCATTTAGCTCTGATTCCATCAAATAAGAAGCTAAGGTAATCTGATGGACTGTGCTGCCTCACTTGGAAGTTTGGCAGGGCATACTACAAAGCACACAGAGATTCTTTGGACCTGATAGACATCCTTATGGTAAAGAAAAGTTCATTTACTTTTCAGTTTTATCGTAGTGAATTAAGAACACTCCAAATGCTTCAAGCATCAATTCCTCATCCTTCTAAGATGCAGTTGAATAAGGCAAATACATTGGTTAAATGAATGGAAACCAATTGAGAAATAAAATTAAAACACAATTAGCATAAAGAAATATTTTGTTAGACATAATAGTAGGCTTTCTTTAGCATACAAGAAAAATAGGAGTTTGTACTTAAACAGAAACTAAAGAAGGTGCCATGAAGTTCCTACTGCAAATTAAGATTCTTGTAATTAGTATTAATGCCATTTGTCAGGTTGCTTTTTTCTTTTTTTAAGAAAAAAAATAATAAGAAAAAGAAAGGATTTTTACCAGAAAAATATTATGTTTACCAGAATTAAAATATCCTCCACTATACTTAGGAATTATGACATTTATCTATTAGAATAATGTTTAATTCAGTAATCTTTTATTTTCATCCTACCTAGAGTATTTTTATGTTGCAATTTCATTGTTATTTAAATGTTAGCAGGACTTTAAGGCATTAATATTATTACAAGAAAAGGAATACAAGTTGAAATTTCATCTGTAATATGGGTGTGTTTGTGTGTGTGTGTGTATGTGTGTGATTGTGTGATTTTGTGGCATCTGGATGCATTTTTCATTTTCTGAAGTTACTTATAAGCTCAATAACTTGTTATAGATACCTTGTCTGGTTTGTTTCATAAGAGAAAAAGAGTCAGTGAAGGATATTCCACTACTGTTTTCTCCCAAAACTGTACTTGTCAAGGTGGCAAGAATACATTTTTTATCTTCAAGTTCCTGTTTTCAGTTACTGCTGAAATGGATAGGTGTGGCAAAGCAACTACCCATCAGAATCGGGGAGATTAAGATACAGATGGTTTTCAGCAACTCTAGGCAAACATTTTTTAAAAATCTATGTCTGCTTGCTCTAAGTGGGTTATCCATTATGTTTCTAAGAGCTTATAGCTGTTGCCTTTCAATTTTTAATAAGTGGCTAGGAAATCACTCTAGATAGCATGGTGAAATAAAGGATAAGGAAGCTACCAAAGTATGGGTCACGTTTCTATTTTTATAAAGGTTGGTAATATTTTGCATGCTTTGGCCAGCGTGATACATTAGTAAAGCAAGTAAAGGCATTGTTTTAGATGTTCTTGATCTTACAAATATTGTGCTCTATAAAGTTTAGTAAGTGCTATTTGTATTAAGAAGTTAGAATGCACCATTATCTCTTCCTTACGCTTATGTTTATTCTTTTTAAAATACATTTTAAGTAGAAGCTGTTACCAAAAAGTCTCATTTTAAAAAGTCTGATTAGGAATTATGTCTGATTAAGAATTAAAACAACAAAAGTCTGATTAAAAATTATAATTTATCTATTGGGATAATATTCAGTTCAATAATCTTTTCATTTCATCTGGAGTATTTATGTGTACTATGATTTCATTCCCATTTAGAGGTTAGAATTTTATTTCTGATTATGAATTGAGTCAGATTGTATATATTTATCAATGTATATATTTATATTACACAAAATAGTAGTATTTCTATCTACATCTATATAGACAGACACATAACAGATATATTTTTATATATTTGTAAGGAATAATACTACTATCGTGTCCTATACATCCAATTATTTTAATTCATTTATCCTCATGTACCAAGTTGAAAATATTTTCCTAATTACTCTTGAACTGGTTTTTTTGTTTGCTTGGTTTAGTTTATTTGCTTGGTTTATGTTTATTTCAGGCAACATAGATTTGTAAACTTTGAAATGGTATATATTTTGCAAAGTTTTATGACTAAAATATTTATGCACCTTTTAGGTATCATTTTATTTTCATCAATTATTCAACTTTTTAAAAAAATTAAAAACTATCTCTACTCGTAATCCTACATGTAGGCTATTATTAAATGTTGAGTAATGTTTTTCTTATAAACCATTTATCCTACATAGTTTTCATCATTAGGAAACAAGCCATCTATGCTATGTAGTTTTCATCATTAAGAAATATAAAATATTTACCTATTCTAGTAGGATGGTTTAAAATCTCAGTATTAATGGAATATTTTCTGCATTCTATCGTATTTAATTTACTATTTTATGTAGATATGGATATTTCACTAATACTCTGGAATTGCAGGATTGAGATAACTTTGAAACTTCATTTTGCCTTTGATAACCAGGGGTAATGCTAACACATAGATAAGCTACTATGGGTTTCATCTATATTGCTACAGTTTTGACAATGTTTCCCCCTCATCTGTATCCTGTATCGCAATATACTTCTAATAAATGTGGAAAAAAAAAAAGAAATATACACACACACACACAAAAAAAAAAGTTCATTTTGCCTCCTCCACTCTCCTCAACACACACCTGATACCTGCCACATGGTTTCATAGCTACTATTTCATACAAGTTATAAACACCAATGGAAGAAAACACAGCTCTCTTCTTTTAGGCATATAGAACAAACCAAATATCATTAAAATGGTGGGAGGAAGGAGGGGAAGGGGAAAAAACTGAGGACCAAATTAGAACAAGTTAAACTCCATGCATCTATAATTATGTCATTGTATGATCTTATATGATATATACCTAAAAAAAGAAGATATAGAAAATTTAAAAATTAAAAACTGTGTTTGAAACAATCAAACACAGATACCTCTTTAACAATTTAACTACTCTTCTAATGTCTCTAAATCCTGATAACTTCAAATGTGGAAAAAGCAAACCAGAGTATTACTAATGATAGGGCATGGGAAAACTGTATCTTGTGTAACTTTGAAAATCTGTGGTAGCATTTCTGACAATTCTTATGTAATATTTAGATTTAATTTCCAATAGCTCTTTTTTAAAAACGTACATCAACCATGAGAAAAGTTATTTTAATAAGATGGTTCACAAAAATGACCTCAGGCAAAATGAATTTGATCAGAAATCCATTCCAGGGGCTGGAGCGGTGGCTCAGTGGCTACAGTGCTTACCTGGCATGTGCAAGTATGCAAGTTCAAACCCCAGCACCAGGTACACAACAAAGTGCCCAAGCAACAATGCCACATGAAAAACTAAATAAAATGATTCTCTCTGTTTCTCTCTTTCTCCCCCTCTCACTGTCCCCGTCTCTTAAAAAAAAAAAAAAAAAGATGAAGAAGAAATTCATTCAGGTACCAGATATTATGGGGTGAAAAATGGTTTGGGTATGTGGCTCAGTGGTTAATTGTCCTGGGGTTCAATCCACACCCCCCTCGCCACTCAAAAAAAGAACAGTTATGGCGATTTTTGACATAAATTCTATCTTTATATTTATCATAATTTTTACATGATGTTATGTGTAGTGCTTAGCAGGTTTAAAAAAAGTTTTACTTTAATTGAAAGTCCTGTACATGCCATCGAGGTCTGTGTTGTGTATGCCAATGTTTTCTCTGGTGGTGGCATCAGAGTCCCTGTGGGACAGTCATGATATGAGTTCATACAGATGGGACAATTCAGAGTACCAGAGCAGCATTCGCGCCAATGGGTCCTCTGCAGTGGTCTCCTACCCACCCACCCCAGATGTTTCTTGAAGACTGTTGATCTTCGTGCTCTCTTCTTGTGTTCTGTGCTGAGGTTTTCCCCGTGTTCCTCATCATCTCAAATGCTAAATATTTGAAGAACCTAGGATTCAGTTCTCAGGTCTTTTATCAGCTCTATTTACAATTGCCTTTTATTCCACAGACTTCCTATTCAGTCATAATAGCATGAATAATAAGGTTCCCCACCTCTCATAGTACTATCCAGTTCATAAGCATTTCCTAAGGTGACATCTCAGGAGATTGGCTTATTGAGGTGAAGTATTCAACTTTAATAATATTAATTTAGAAATAATAGGATAATACATTGGAATATTAAGTTGCTAGATTTGGAAAGAATTCATGGTAAATATTCTACTTAAATAGAATTGTTTACATTCCGCTCCCCATTCTCACTTAGCAACATATCAGCCTTTAGGAAATGAGTCTGTATCCTGGCACACAGAATGACGTTGGAAAAGAATATTGTCTTCAATATTTATTCCACGGGCACAGTGAAGTAAAAATAAGTCTTTGTTAGCCTCTAAAGAATAAAGGATACTGATTTATTTAGGAATGCAAGATTGTAGAGTGAGTGGAAATTCTTGGCTTTCTTGTATTTATTTTACAAAAAAATCACCTTTCCCTCAAAATCCCAGCTAAGCCTGGAGGTCATAAAGAGATGAAAAAAATACGACCCTTGTTTTCTTTACAGAAATAGTAATACTATGTATTGATGTATATTGTAGAAATTATATCATATACTTTTCTATTATGTAGTTGAATATTTATTTTTTAATACAAATTTTGTCAGACAATGCATGCATATAAAATTTGGGCACTGTTAAAAATTGTTCCAAATATGTACATTAAGAGTTTGTATATTCTGGGCTGAAGCGGTGGCTCAGCAGTTCTGGTGCTTGCCTGGCACGCATGAGGACATGGGTTCAAACCCCAGCACCATGTACACAAATAAGTGTTGGGGCAACAAAGGCTACATGAAAATCTAATAAAAATTGATTCTTTCTCTCTCTCTCTCTCTTTCTCTCACTGTTTCTCTCTCTTTAAAAAAAAGAGTATGTATATTCTTTATAGAATTAAAGTATCACCAAATTTGATTAAAATAAAAGGTATTCAATGTATTTTGCAAAGTATTTAAGATTAATTATTCTAAAAGAAAAAATGTACAGAAAAAAACTAGTTTATCATGTGTTTATCCATTCATACAAAAATAAATCATCTTTATTAACTTTGGGGTTATTTAGATTAAAAATTTTGTGACATATTGAAAATAATCTTGAATAATGACTGTTCACTTTGCTGTATATCACAAGTGCCTGATACTGAAAGATCAGATAAAACTGTGAAAGATAAAACCCCTGAAAAGTTCACAAATAAATACTTCCTGGTTAGTTCAATATTCTAATTATAACTACTTAGATTTTACCAGCTAGTGCAGCTTTTACAGTACTGATAAATTTATACCGAACAGAATTGAAATATGTCTAAAAATAAATTTTAATATATTATCACTATGAATATTATTCTTATTATGCATTTCCATTTTAGTTTATAAGTAATGGAGACTTGTCCTACATGCTTCCTATTTTTTAACATGATTGTGTGTGATGGAATACACATTACCTAATGAATCACATAAAAATCATCTTTCATTCTCTTGAAAAATTGTATATTGGATTGATGGATTTAAGTAATAGAATTGAATTAAAAGGGTTTGTCCTTGAATGCCTAAGTGATGATTTTCATTGTATTGGCTTGTATTTCTGTTAAATCATTCAGGTGAAGAGCCAAGACTTATTAAGCAAAATTTAAAGCCTCCTAGCTTGAATCCCAGATCAACCAGCTAGTCTTCAATATTTCACAGATAAATCTATAGCACACCAGAAGACAAAAAATAAAATTATGTTCTTTTATGAACAATATAGTGTTACATGTGCTAAATGACCAACAAAGGAAATAAAAAATTAAAAGTCAAGAGAATACCATCAAATACATTTTATCATGATTTGACTGTCACAATAGCTGTCAGCAAAACCATAAACAATCCTGTATTCTATATCATCTGTTGCAAAGAATCAGTGTGGTTATTGAAACCGCAAAATTCTCCCTCAGTTAGGATTAATTACTGAAGTACATCATGTAGAAAAATATTAGTTATACCTCTGGCTCTTTAATGATTTCTTTACTGCTATGTAGAAAGTGATTTTCATATAGATTTTTGACCAAAAGAAAAAAATTAAATACTAAGTGTATTTAATTCAAAGGGGGAAGAAAGGATATAATCTGGTCCCAGAACTTCTCAAATCTTCTTATAAATGTAAGTTACTGGGATGTCCTGTTAAAGAGCAAAATACAATACAGGAGGATGGAAGTAGGGCATTTCTTATGATTCAGAAGATGCTATTGCTTGTATTTCAAGGACCATGTTATGAAGAGTAAAAATTCACATCTTTGTTTATTACAATCCTTCTCTAGTCATATCTCCAAAATAAGTCACTAGTAAAGAAAAATAAGCTTTAAAAACTTCAAGCTTTATATATACATTAGCATTGCAGAAGAGCATCATGTGAATGAGGACATTAGGAAATATTACAACTAAGTCAGTAATGGCGACTTGTGATATATGAATTTTAGTGTCCATCACAGTTTGATATTTTAGTCTTTGGTTTACTTCCTAAAACCGAAAGAGAGCCAGTTCCATCTTTCCTTAGGACATGAAGCCCTCAGGTTATTCTTGCGTCTTTTCTGAATCAGTACCTCTGGTTTCTCACCAGAAATGTTTCCCATTTATCTCCTCCTCCAGGTTGTGATGAACACTGAAGAAATATCTTTTACAATCCCCTAAATCACATTAAATGCCAGCAGAAATAAATCAAAAGTTTTATGTGTACTCAAGAATAGGAGAGAGACTATCCAAATGGGGAAGTCATAAAATACTTTGTGGAGGAGACAGAGAAAGAGGAGCAATCTGGAAACAGACACACAGATTGTAGCTGCAATATTTATGGGGAAGTAGCATTTGAGAGAGTGGACTTATGATTAGATTTCAGGGACTGATGATAGGAAAGGAGAAGGCATCCTTGGAAGTGCAAGCATCATAAACAAAGTCACTTCGTTGTGATCTCAGTATCCCTCTCGTGTATTACTTTGGAAGTTCTCATGGTGAGACCCCTCATGGGGATAGGGTGCATATCCTTATACTTCAAAGTGAATTTTAATATGTACGCAATGTAGCCTTATATTTTCTTTCCTTGCATTTATAGTTAAGCTCTCTCTGCTTTGACATTACTTCTAGGTTGCCATATATTTTTAAATGAATTTCTATTATTTTTAGTTTGGAGGATCTCTTACTTCTCCTGTGTTTTTCTATTTATAATTTATTTTGTTATTTGCGGCATTTTTTTCTTAGTCTCTTATAACTCTTAAAGTTGTATGTGGTCTGTTTTTGAACATATCTTTTGGTGTACTTTCATTGTAGGACTCATCACAGAATATATTACTTGCTTATGATTACCTTTTGTGGCATTCAATCAATACTTTTTATTTTAGGATTAAGTTAAATTGTATAAATTTTAAGAGAAGATTTGATTCATAGATATCTAAAGTTCTGTTATCTTTGTGGAATGTTAAAAGAAAATTTGATTTTTTTTTTAGATGACTTGTCTCTCATCTCTGCATTTATCCTTATCATCTCCTTCCTAGCTCTGTGATCCTTGCCCCCACTGTTTTTTTTTTTTTTTAGGAGAGAAGGACAGTGAGAGAGAGGAGAGAGAGTGAGAATACATTTTTTATTTAGTTTTTCATGTGACTTTCGTTGCTCTGACACTTAGTTGTGTACGTGGGTGCTGGGGTTTGAACCCATGTCCTCGCCCATGCCAGACAAGCACCATAACCACCAAGCCACTGCTCCAGCCCCATTGTTCTTAATTACATATCCAGCAGTTTCTCTTCAATATAGTCTCCTCTTTGCCTCCAGATGGTATGGAAAACTAGCCAATTTTTGTTTCAAGAGGTCACTGGATTTCAGAGACTCTAGTCCTCTTAGCCTTATATTAGTGTCATTGCACTCACCCAACAAAAGTGTGGGCAAAACTTCTTACAGCTTTTCTACTGCTTTCAAATTGACTTCCAGAGAATACCTGTTGACTATCTGAGGTCTTGTTGCTTTCAGTTCTTCAATTTACTGCTTTCTTCTACACACATGATGCAAGTATGCAGCTTGTGTGACCTTGCTCATTTCTGTTGCCAGGTTCATGAGAATAACTCTTCACTAATATTTGCTTACAATGGTATCCATTTAATTTGAGTTTTAATATCAGATTATCCTATTTGAAAGGATTTGGGGGTATTCAAAATCTGTGTTGTAACCACCATTGTTATCTTCCCTGAATCTCCTAGATCGCTGTAAATATTTAAGGAGACAAGTTGTGACAGTAATAGACGATACTCTGATGCTCTACTTCATCTTTGGTCCTGTTATATTTATAAAATTGTTTGATATTAGGCAGCAGTGATTTTAAATTTGTATATCAAAAATTATGTTTCTACTATTGAAATGCTTCATTTGTTACAATTTATGTATGAATATACCAGAATTTGTTATCTATTGTTTCCAAATTCAATGAATACAAGTAATATGACAGGCAAACCCCTTTATGTATATGATTTTGTGTTATTTCAGGTTGTAAAATTGATCTTCAAAGTGATTGCATCAGCTTATGTTTGCACCAGCACTGGAGATAGACTATTTGATTTTTTGCCATGCTTCCATGTCTATAGACTTGAATTTGCCTGAGTTTGAGTGCACATGGTAACAAGTATCCTTATGCATGTTAGAGAAAAATGTCACCAGACATAAATAGCCAAAAAAGACATTATTCAAGAATACTATAACAAAGGAGATGAATTGAACTTAAGTTCACTGAGCCAAAAGGCAGAGGAGTTTTAGGCCTTGGGGTGATATAATGGAGAAGTTTTAGGATGGCAATAGGAATAAGGCTGGTCAATGTGCTTAGGTAAACCATCTGTGTTTGCTAACTGGTGCTTATGAATGTTAGCTCCTAGCCCCCTGCAATGAGGGAGATGGATACTGTCTCTCTTAATGATTGCATCTCATAGGAAGGCCTCCTGGGTCCTTGAAAAGGACAATCCTGGGTGTAAAACTGGAAAGATGAGAGAAGCTTTCTACCTCAAAGGGAAGAGAAAGAATGTATAGTAACAAGTTTTTTAAAGTACATGCTCCAAGAAAAGGAGTTTCATGAGCTTATGGTCTGGAATAAATGAAGAAATCATTCCATAGCAAGCCAAAGGAAATTTAGAGACTCACTTAACAAAGTGCCTTTTGCTAATTATTGGTGACATTGGCCATCATTTTTGTTTGTTGACCATTTTTTGTGTCTATTTTATGAATTACCTTTTTTCCCTTTTAATATTTTATTCCTAGGTTGATTTGGAGTATCTCATTATGTATCTAACTAATAATATTTTATAAATATATGATATTGGCAAGTTATCTCCTGCATCTGGAGTGTCTTTTAAACATATGTATATTAACTTTATAATCATAAGGTGCTCAAGATTCAGAAGGAGAGACCGATATGAAAGCAAATGTTAAGCTGTGAAGCTTAACAAATGGAAAGTATGAGGCATAGAGGGGGAATAAGTGGTAAAAGATAATCAGTTCTATGGGGATTTTTCTTGGAAAACCATCCTGGAAATTATAGTTGAGCTTGGTTCTCATACAGAATCAAAGAAAGTCAAATGGAAAGTGGGAGAAAATTCATTCATTCTAGGCATAACATTTGTAAAAAGCACATTTGTTTCAGACATCACAGTATTTTTAGGAGAGCATAGTGTGTGTCCTCTTTCTGAAACACACTTTTTGAGGAGATGATGTGAAAAGAGGCTAGGAAAGTAGTCAGAGTTTTCAGTAATGCAGGGAAAAAAAAAATATATATATATATATATATTTGATATATAATTGCCTGGCAAGTAGCTGTGCTTTGTCCTATAGGAAATAATGGATCTACTCAACTTTGAAGACTCCAAAGGAAAAAAATTCTATGTATTCAAGGAACAAGGTACAATTAATATAACAAGTGCTGGTGATATGTAAGCGACAGGTAGCTCTAGGTTGTACAACCGATATATTCACAATGAAACTTACCAACTTACTTCCCAAAGCAGAGTTCAGTTTTTTTTTAGTTGATTAGTGACTACTCTCTATCCTCCAAAGTCAGGAAGTCAAGTATCCCTCTATCATCTAGCTCCCTCGCTTTCCTTATTGCCTTTACTGCTAAGTTTCTCTTAAATATATTCTTCCTATTCACATTGCCGCTTTCTTTACCTTAGTTCCTCAGCTTCCTGGCTGGAATTACTTATATAATATATATAGGTCTCTTTGCTTATATGGACCATTTCTTGGCTCCTCTTGAACTGATGTTTCTAAACTGATGGTCTGGTTCTTTGCTGAGATGGGATTTCAACCCACCATGTAATGTTATTTGGCACAGATTTAGATCTATAAAAATTGGAGTTTATATCAGTGTTAAAAGTTTATGAACAGGTGAATGATAGCTTTTAATCATTGCCATTTCTAACTTCCCCCCTTTCTTTTTATTGTACCGAGTATTGAACCCAAGGATGTTTAGCCACTGAGACACATCCCCAGCCCTTTTATTTATTTAGTTTTAATTTTGATACAGTGTCACACTAAGTTGCTTAGGGCCTTACTAAGGTGCTGATGCTGACCTGTAACTTGAGATCCTCCTGCCTCAGCCTCCCGTGTTGCTAGGATGGCAGGTGTGCACCACCAAACAGCCAGATACACACTTCTTCCAAAGACATTAAGATGCTTTTGGTCAAATTAAATTTTCTCAGTAAAATTAGTAGTGTTACTCATTTGTTCTATCTTTAAGATAGTACTTTACAAAACCTAAATAACTTTATAGCTCTTGTGCTGGTCATTTACCTGATTTGTTCCAGCTCCAAGCCTACCCTTCAATGAATCGCTTATAATTATGAAAAATGTGCTTGATGAAGTTCATTCCAAACTCTTCAGCTGCATTTCTAAACTGCATGAGATCTATAAATTATATTTCCCAGATTCTTTTTCCAGCTAGTATTCTGCTACTGATTCTACCAATGGAAGGTCCTACATGAAGATTGAAAAAAAATAGAATACTCACTTCCTGTTTCTAGTTGCTGTTGATGTCACATCCATGATGGAGAATCTTCCCTTGCTCCAGATGTTTTTAGCTCTTATGTCAGAAGATATACATTACCTGCACTGACTACCCGTACTCCATTGCCAATCTGTGCGGCACAAACATAGTGCCTCTTAAACATTTCAACATCATTCAGGAAATAATATACTCCCATTGTCAATCCTGAGATGTATACTTCCTTTCTAGCTCCCTAGAATTTGGCTATCCTATCTCTTCTTCTTCAACCCTAGGAATGAGGGCTGATTCCTATAATTGCTAATATCCATGTTCCTCAACTTACCTTTAAATATCTAAATATCAATTCTTGTATTAAATGGTTTCTGTTTTCTTTTTTTTTTAAGAGAGAGGGACAGTGAGAGAGAGAGAAAGAGAGACAAAATCAAATTTTATTTAGTTTTTCATATGGCTTCTGTTGCTCAAAGACTCTGTTGTGTATGTGGTGCTGGGGTTTGAACTCTCATACACGTGCATGCCAGGCAAGCAGCACAACCTCTCAGCTGCCGCTCCAGCCCCGGTTTCTGTTTGCTTGACTTGACTTTATCTAATGCAATTGTGTTAAATTTAGAACCAAAACATATTTATTATCTGAAAATCAATCTTCCTGTTAATTTTCAGGGGGGATCAAACTATTGCAGTTTTCTGTAGATGTATATTTTTCTGCAGGTTGACATCTGTTTTACCATTTCATCCCAGATTCCAGAAAACAAATAATCACATAGAAAACTCAATGAAATACCACTCATGCTTGGATATTGAATGGAAAGTAAAAGAAAGTAGTTGTCTTCTTGGTGAGAAGTATCCTAAAGGCAGCCCTCGACCACCGAATCTTTGATTTAATTTGGTGAAGTATCAAGCTCTGCCAAAGAAAATAATATGGCAAACTATTTCTCTGAGGACTGACTGCTGAAACTATTTGATTTTACATGGATATACTCAATAGGCCTGGGAAAATTTGAAAGAGGTTAATTAATTCACAAATAAATAAAAAGCATACAGAGACAAGATATTAGGAATGAAATGTTTGTGTGACTTGAAAACAAATTTGAAGTTTCTTTCCTTCACTGTTGGTAACTCTAATTCCACCTGGACATAATATATTTGAATTAACTCTGCAAAATACAGTCAAGTATTTCTTAAACATCCTACCTATTTACCAGAAATATATTTAGTATGGTTCCATTCTCTAACCCATTGTCAAAAACTAAATTTATTCCTGTGACCCACTCAAGAAGATAGTTTTGTATATTAGTTGTAATAATTATATTTAATGTAAGATGTTTTTAGGGCAAGTCAGGAAGCATCTTTTTATTTTTCTCTCCATGACAACACTATTTTTGATCAAGGAATATGTAACTTACAAAGAATTATCTCTGTGCTTGTTTAAAATGCAGATTGTAGAGTTCTACAAAAAATACTAAATCACATTTCAGTAGAAGAACCCAGAAACTCATATTCAACAAGCATAGTAAATAATCATTATTTTCAGTCAAACAGAACAAAGGCCTCATAGTGCCTCTAAACATGAGACATTTAATGAATATGTTCTGAATTGCATGAATGGATTCAAGAATAATCTATATGTCTTTAAGAAATCTCTTAATTAACATTAAAACAGATTTTCTAATGAATTAAAAATATTGATATTAATTTTAGTCAAGAATATTATCCAGAAACCAAAATGAATATAAATATGTTTCTATGCAAAAACCACAGCTGTATTAAAACAGTAAATTTGATAAGAATGATTGTATTTAACAGTTTTGAATGTCTGTGAATTACACAAATAGCTTTCATGTTTTCACCTGATGGACACCTGACTAGAATTTTTTACATTAGTTAAATGTGCTATTTTGAGTGAAAATTAATAATCAAGAAGTAATTATTGAGTGCTAATTGTTAAACTGACGTGTAAAGCACTGAATTTAAGAGTGTAATTTTCTAGATTAATGTGAGAAGTCTCAGTTTTGGGGGAGATATATTAACACAATATGTATAGCTCAAGTGTAGTTTTTGATTGATTGTTTGACTTCCTTTAATTTCCTTATAACTTTAAAGTTTCATGCAAATGTTTAGAATATAAGTAATTATATTTACCTATTAAACAACATATAAAATTAACTCCAGTTCCCTGGTTATAAATTTGTAAAACAATATGGATTTTATGTCATAACATCTCAGAGTAATTATCAGTAGCTCTTGGTTCCATGTTACAAGTGTTAGTCTGTATAATTCTTTTTTTTTTCCTGAAATCTAAACAACATTATGGAGCTCATAAGAGAATAACATGGCAACAATTTCATACAAATTTTGAACTTTAAATTAAATTTGTGTCACTAACGGCTTCTTCTTTATAATCCTAACCCCGTAATTATCTTCTCTTGATAGTTACCTCCACAATATCCATTCATGCATTCATTGATTCAACAAATACTTTCTTGTTACTAAATTTGTGTTATTCACTATACCAGTCTCTGACTCCAAGGTATAGACATGAGTAATCAGGAAGTTTCAGTGAAGTGTGAAGAATTTTACTTAGGAAAAGCAGATCCTATAGGAGAACACCGAAAGGAAGATTCACCCAGCCTTGGGGATAATGAGAAGCTTTCTCAAGGGGAGGGAAATGGATGTTGACATCTGAAGGCATAGTTATTAGTGGGATCTTGGACAGCCAGGGGTGCAGTCACTACAGAAAGAAGAAGAAGCAACAGAAACAGACACCTGATAGTTAGAGAAAGCTGGGCATTCTTAGGGAATTAGGTGAAATTCCAGAATGTTGTATACAGTGTAGACTGGAGATTGGCATAAGCTACCTCATAAATCACTGTGCCATTTCAACCATACAGTCACTGATGCTCAGATTTTCCCTCATCAAAAGTTCTCAAATTGCAGTGTCAAGAATGTATGTAGAGGGGCTGGAGCAGTGGCTCAGTGGTTACAGCGCTTGCCTGGCACATGCAAGGGTACAAGTTCGAACCCCAGTACCACGTACACAACAAAGTGTTGGAGCAATGAAGGCCACATGAAAAACTAAATAAAATTGATTCTCTCTTTCTCTCTTTCACTGTCCCTCTCTCTCTTAAAAAGAAAGAATGCATCTAGAAAGAAATTTTAGCGGGCCTATCATCCTAATACCAGTACAATACATTGATGATGTAAGTTAAAAATCAAATATTTTCCCTGTGGTGATTTCTCTACCTTTTCAAGTGAACTTGATTGCTCTCTCTTCTGCTAACTTAAAATTATATATAGAGAGATAGACAGATAGATAGATAGATATAGATATAGATATAGATATATATCTAGGTCATGTCAATATCATTTCCTTATTTTGTTCTTTATTTCCTCATAGACTATGAGTTTATAAAAATGGTCTCCATGTCTTGTTCTTCTTTACCCCCATGGAATCAAATACAGTGCATGAACAAAGATGCTCAGATAATCTTTATTAAGCTAATGTATAAATATATAAATGAGTGAGGGAAAGTATTTTTAAGTAATCATAGGGAATATAATAAAGCTACACTAAAATGAAATTGAACTAATAAGATGCATAAGTGATGGATAGAAATGAGAAAGTTATGACATACATAATAAAAATTAACGATTTTCACTGGATATTTCATGTCTCCAACATGCATAATATTAAAGTTATTATTATGTAAGTTATTATTATATAAGTTCTTTGGGTTGGTTCTGCTTCAGGATCTCTTGGTGTTTTAGAGACAACTAATTGTTCCATGATGATGGAACAATGTTCTTCTGTTCAAGTTTAGCAAACCTTGCCCAAGCTTAGTAAACAATGGCAAGAATCATAAAGATAGCAAAAATTTTCCATCTCAAAGAATTTTTGTTAACTAAACTTAAATATGAAGTATGAAAATTAAGTTTTTAAATAATCTTAAAAGCACCCTGGCAATATTTAAAAAAACTGAGTGATAGTCAATTATAGTGCCCAATCCTATTCTGGATATATTCATCTATTAACGCATTTAATTTTAACAAAAATCTATGAGATAGGTAATATTGTTGGCACATGTACATTAAATCTTTTGCCGTGAATTACATTAGCTCTAGCTAGCATGCTACAGAGCCAAGATTCAGAGCCAGGAAGTAGTGCTTCAACCAAGAATAATGTGTGAGTAGTCTCTGGAGATTATGTATAAGAAATTCTGTGCTATATTTTAAACCTTTTTAAGTTTTTTTTGCATATATGGGAAAAATAGAAAATTACAAAAGAAACTTATTGAAGAAAAGAATCTTTTAAAGGGTATCTTTAAATTCTTGTCTAAATCCCTGAGCAAGCAATTTAATAAGTGGGTAGTATTCAGTTCAGTTGCATTTAAAGAAGACCATGAATGACATCTTACAATAAAGTGATAGATTTCATAAATTAAGCAAACTGGATGGTATATAAAGTAACATGACCTCTAATTGTGGTTCTATTTCTAAGTCCAAGGATGTAGAACATGATTTGGATCTCATTTGCCAGAGAGGCTCACAAAGTTCATTTTATTTCTTAAACATATTTCAGAGAAGGGGATATTACAATAGAATGGTTGTTACTTATAAAAGGTCTTAGGTATAGTCAATCTTGCTGAAAGACATTATCGTAAAACCCATCAGATAAAGACGACTAGAGAACCACCATTTCTTGCCAGAGTTAGGGTATTTTTTTTTTTTTTTGGTACTGAGAATTGAACCCTCAGTGCTTAACCTCTGAGCCACCTTCCCAGCCCTTTTTCTATTTTATTTGAAACAGTGTCTCACTAGTTGCTTAGGGCCTCCCTATGTTGCAGAGGCTGACTTTGAGTTCATGATCCTCCTACCTCAGCCTCCTGAGTCACTGGGATTACAGGTATGCACTATTACACCCAGCTAGCTTATTCATCTGAAGCATCCAGAGAAACAACATATCCAAAGACCTGTGAGACAACTGATTAAAGATGTGTTACAATGGATGACTTATAGATTTGCAGTTGTTCTGAATAAATCTCTGGATTAGCTTAAAAGGAGAATAGATTGGCCCTGAATGGGTGGAGGGATATTTATCATTTGAGGATCACAATATCTTTGTTGGAAAGGTGAGAAAATTGAAGCAACCTGCAAAATCATTGGTAATAAAGGGTAATCAGTGTGGTTATGTTTACAAAAATTTCTTTAGGTTCTGTTGGGCACATTAGTCCATTCTACCTCTGTGTTGGTCACTCAGCTTTCATTTCTGTGACCAAAATACCTGGCATGACCAACTTAAAGGAGGAAAGGTTATTTTGGCTTCTGGTTTCAGAGACTTCAGTCCATCACTAGCTGACTCCATTTCTGTGGGCCCAAGGTGCGATAGAATATCATGGAGGAAGGGTGTAGTGTAGGAAAGCTGTTCAGTTCATGGCAGCTGGGAAACACTAGCCTGAATAGTGAAATATTCTTTTCTAAAGAGTAACAAAATTTGGTAAGGAAAATAATATATACAATGTGTTTTTAAAACTTTCCTAAAATTGGTTTACTGTGTTTTATATAAAAGCCCTTTTGTCTACAACCCTATGATAATGATTATTATGTCAGAAAAGCATTGAATTATAGATGTAGAATTGAGGAGTATAAATGACTCACCATAATCCAGTAGAATATAATAATTTATATTTCATTATCAATATTTGCATTATGTAAATGTTCATTATTGGGCATTGAAGTGGAAAGGGGAAAATATTTTTTTTGGTAGTGATACATTTTAAATGGCTCTTAATGTTGGAAAGAAAAAGGCCCAAGTTAAAGTGATATAAAAATTCAGATTCCACCGTTATCTCAAATGAAATGAGTAAATGCAGTTTAAGTGATTAAAGATGGAAGAGATTTGAGAAACAAATCTAGAAAACAGAACTAAAAATGTACGAAGAGATGCTACACAAATGATGTTTTCTGGAGTAGGAGTTGAGACAAAAACATCAGAAAACAGTGCTGATTTTAAAGGCCCTGGTATACAGAAACATGTTTAGATGGTACCTGTGGGTAAGATAAAGACTAAGTTAGGTGACAGACAAACAACCTGCCATTGTTACACAGGGCACCACCTCTGGACACAAAAGCTTCCAGATCCCACCCTGCTGTCATGGGAATCTTTTGGATATCAGAGTGTCACACCTTTCAGCAAAAGTCAATTGTTGTTTGAAGGTGACTGCTTAACTCAATTTAATTTTATTCATTTTAGTTCAACTTTAGTTTTCACTCTCAACTTAGGATAAGAAATATCAGGAAGAAAGAGGGAAGCAGAAAAAAATGTTCAGTCTCAAATTGAAAAGCCTGTAGGTTGAAGTGTCATGTTCTTAATGTGATCCAATGAGGAAGTTCAAAGGTTGTGTGATTCCATAACTTTGATGTATGTGATAGCAAAGCACTTGGTGCAGGGCAACTCAGATTCAGCTGATGTGCATCTCAAAATTGGCCCTCTATCTGTAGTACAAGTAACTATCCCCTGACAGAACAAGGACCTTATATACCTTCAACATCTAATTTTAAAGATCCTGTTATCCAACCAGCTTTAAATATCTTTGAGGTTTAAAAATTCACATTCATCTATGATACATTTTTCTCAGAAAATATGTTGTTTTGTCTTGTTGATTTTTTTTCAGATAGTATTATAATAAATTGGTAAAAACAAAAAAGAGCATTGAAATAAAACACTGGCACATTTAATATAGATTTTATGTGCCACAATAAATTTTAAATTTCTTAACTTTTGCTATTAGTCTTTCATTTTATAAACTTTGTAGGATGGCAAGGTAAAAAATAAAATTTACAATCTGGTGTCTATGGATATTTTCTTCCTAGGACAGAGTTATATATAAGATTCAATAAATATTCATCAAGTAACAATTATCTAGTGATGGTGCAAGTTTATTTGATAATTTGAAATAGCATAGCAGATAGCTGTTGTTAATGGGAAAATCAAAAGCTTTTCCTTATTCAAAACTGGATAGAATTTATTTGATTTAGACTATGGGTCTTAGAAACTATTTTATTTAAATGTATATTCTTTCATATTTTAGATTTGGTACCCAATTTGAAGATATTTTTCTTAATTTAAAATATTCATTTTAACTATTTTTATTTTCCTCCTCATGTTTTTATTGGTTCATTATGATTGTACATAATGATGGGATTTATTGTTACATATACTTACATGCATACAATTTAACAATATAATTTGGCCAAAATCACTCCCTAGCACTTCCTTCTTTCCCTACCTGACACCTCTTGGTCCATTTCCTTTACTTATTTATTTCCCTTTGATTTTCATGATTTCTACTCTCATCTTTCTTTTCCATTTTTCTTTTTAGCTTCCACTTATGAGAGAAAGCATAGCACCCTTGACATTCTGAGTTTAACTTATTTCACGTGACATGATGGTCTCTAGTTCCATCCACATTCCTGCAAATGACATAATTTCATTTTCCTCGATGGTTGAATACAGTGTAGATATACCACATTTTCTTTATCCATTCATCCATTCATGGACACCTGGGCTGGATCCGTAGCTTGGCTATTGTAAATTGTGCTGCTATAAATAAGGTTATGCATGTATCACTGTAGTGTGATATGATGGCTTTAATTATCCAGGATAAGTACTAATGAGTGGTATAGCTGGATCATGTGCTGTTTCCATGCCTGGTCTTTTCAGGAACCTACATACTGATTTCCATTGTGGTGGTACTAATTTACAATCTAACCAAGAGTGTAAAATTGTTCCTTTTTCTCCATATCCTCTCCAGCATTTGTTATTGTATTCTTGATGACTGTCATTCTGACTGTTGTGAGATGAAATCTCAGCGTAATTTTGATTTACATTTTCATATATTTGTGATCATTTATATTTCTTCTTTTGAGAAGTGTCTGAATAGTAGTATCAAATTTGCTTATTAAGCCTTGAAAACATGAAGGAAGTTGAGATTAATTAATCCCAAGATAGTTGATGTTTTCTACTGGGAATAGATAAAAATTACTCTAATGTGTTATAACTATAATAGAGCTAGTAGAATCGATGATAGTAAATCATAAAATTAGATACACCTTGAATATTGAGGGAGACAATATACATATACAAAAATATCTCTTGGATCATAGACTTATGAATTAAACCAGTTACTATACAACTGTTAGAAGAAAATAATAGGATCAACACTCCACCATATAGGTGCTGGCATGGACTTCCTTAAAAAGACTCCCATAGCACAAGAACTAAAACCAAGATTCACCAAGTGGGATGCCATTAAATAAAAAAGCTGCATAAAAGGAATTAGTCAATAACATGAAGAGAAACCCTACAGAATGACAGAAAATCATGGCCAACTACTCCTACAACAATGGACTAATATTCAGAATATACAAAGAACTCAAAAAGCTTAATACCAAAACCACATTCAACCCAATCAATAAATGGACTAAAGAACCAAGCAGAAACTTCTCAAGAAAAGAAACACAAGTGGCCAATAAATATATGAAAAAATGTTCAACATCTGTAGCAATCAGAGAAATGCAAATCAAAACTACATTAAGGTTTCATCTCACTCCAGTCATAATGGCAAAGATGAAAAATACAAACAACAATAAATCCTGGATATGTTGTGGAGAAAAAGGAACACTTGTACACTACTGGCAGGACTTCAAACTAGTACAACCACTCTGGAAAGCAGTATGAAGACTCCTAAAAATAATTAGGGATGGAAACACTGTATGATCCAGCTGTCCCACTCCTGTGTATTTTCCAAGAAGAAATAAAGTCAGCATATTACAGTGAAACAGCTACATCAATGTTTATAGCAGCTCAATTCACAGTCACTAAATTACAGAAACTACACAGATGTCATCACTGGATGAATGGATCAAGAAACTGGGGTGTATGTATATAAAATGAAGTTCTACTCAGTTCTTTAAAAGAGTGAAATCATGGTCTTTGTGGGTAAATGGATTGAAATGGAAAAAATTATGCTAAGTTAAATTAGCCAAACTCAGAAACTCATTGGTTGAATGTTTTCCCTCATATGCGGAAAATAGAGTAAAACAAAAGAAAAAGGGAGAGAAACTCAAGTTAATATGTTAGACCCATCATACGCGAAGTAATTTATGATTGGGGGGAAGTCTAGTTATATAGAAATGGTAGGTGGTGAAGAGAAGATTGGGGAGGAAAAGGGGGTGTTTAAATACTGTATGGTGTACTTTGCTCCCCAGAGATCCTGAATAATTCTCATGCAGGAATTTAAAACTAGAAAAGTTTAAAAAAGTACAAATATACATATTTATATTTTAATCCATGGGAATTCAGTAGAGATAAGAGACAGAGGAGAAAGTAGGGTAGCAGGGAAATACTGGGCAAGGATTAGATCCAAACTACAGTGTCATAGCATGGTCATCTATGATTATGTAACAATAAATCCCTTCATTATGTAAGACTACAAAGCAACAGTAAAAAATCTTGAATATTCATATTATACTAAGTAAAGCAAGCACACTATCAAAATTCTCATGGAAGTGACCTTGAAAATTTTCCATCAACTATGGGCAGGTAAATATATTTTCATCATGAAACCTATAGAAGTCTACAGAACGCTGAAGAAAAACAGTAGAAGAAGATCTTAGAAGGGGGAGAGACCTCCTATGTTCTTAGACAGGCAGAATTAATATTGTCAAAATGGGCATACTACCAAAAGCAATAGACACATTTAATGCAATGCAATCATCAAAACACCAACGACATCCTTCACGGACTGGAAAAAAACATTGTGTAAATTATTTGGAAGAATAAGCGACCCAGAATAGCCAAAGCAATCCTGAACAAAAAGGGTGATACAAGAGTCATCTCAATACCTGACCTGAAATTATACTACAGAGAGTAATATAAACAGCATGGCTGGGGCATCAATAGACATGAACACCAATGGAATAGAACAGACAACACAGAAACAAACTTACAGTCACCTGGTGTTTGATCAAAGTGTTGAAAATATATGTTGGAGAGAAGATAGCCTTTTAACAAATGGTGCTGAGAAAACCCTGCACAAAAGTCAAATCAAAATGGAGCAAAGATTTAGAAATTATACCAGAAACCTTGAAACTGCTAGAAGAACACATAGGGTCACACTCCATCAAATAGCTACAGGCACTGACTTCCCCAACAAGACCCCAAAAGCTGAAGAAATAAAACTAAGAATTTATAAGTGGGATGTCATCAAATTAAAAAGCTACTGCATAGAAAGGAAATGATTCGAAGCATGAAGAGCGTGCCTACAGAATGGAACAAAATCTTTGCCAACCAGTCCTCTTGCAGGGGATTAATATCCAGAATATATAAAGAACTAAAAAAAAAAACTCACCATATCAAATAACCCAATCAATCAATAAACAAACAAAGAACTAAACACATTTCTCAAAAGAATTAATAAAAATGGTCAAATTACCATAGGACCGACTGACTTAATTTTTAAATGGCAATCCATTTGCTTTTACCTACAAGATTGATAATTCTGTGTTTTTCGTGATAAAAGGTTGTATAGCCAGCTCTAAGACACATGCTGGCACTTAAAAAAAATTCTTGAATTAAAGGAAGTATGAATAGATGAGAGGAAGCCTGGATATGGGATTGAGAAGGTAGTCAGATGCACTTGGAGCCCTGGGGTGGTTCAGGAGAACAGAATTCCCACTTTGGAGTGTGGAATTAAGATGTGGTATTTGCTTACCCTAAGGTAACATGAACAAGATGATTTCAAAGCAGATGATGGAAATCGTAGCCACACAAGAATCATTAGGATAAGATTTCTAAAATTAAAACTTTTGCAGGGTTTGTAAAACCCTGAGATGTTCACAGTATTGAAAATAGCAAATAAAACATAACCTTTTGAATTTACTCTTAAATGAAACTTTAAATTCAATATTGAGAGATCTGAGAAGAAGAATCAATTTTGGAAGAGTTCTAGGGGGTAAAATAAGGTAGTATAAAAAAGGGAGGCTATCTCAGTGTATGTGAAATTCTTCATATGCTTTATAGTCATAATAAATTTTATGTCTCCCTTGTTCATCTAACGCTCCTTTCATTTAACTGACATGTCACCTTGGAAATATTTTCTGAGAAAGAGCCTTTTATGAAAAGATGGCTCTTCTTGCCACTTAAAAGAGATACTATCCTAAATGTTGCTTGAAAAGCTTTGCTCATTGTTGTTTTATTTCCATTGAAACCTGAAGTGTGCAATATGATGACTGAAGATAGTTTTTTTCTAATTTCAGCAGTTTAATGATGTTATTAAACAATCCTAAAGCAATTAAGGCCCATTTCTGCACTTTCTCCATATTTTTAAAAGGAGCTGATAAATGTGTTTTTAAGAAAAAAATTAAGCAATTGTTTAGTTCTAATAAACCTGCTATTAAGGCAAGAGACACGACAGTAGTCACAACAGCAATATTCAGTTGTAATTGCATGGTATCTGTATCATGACCAAGGCTTATCTGGTCATAATTAACTCTTGATTATAGATGGAATTGATCTATAAAACTAGTGGAAAGAGAAAGTTCTTTGTTGTCCATATACTCTGTTCTGTGAACTGCATAGTAATGCATATTAATTGCTTAAAGGCAAATCCCATTCAAATCAATAATGAGTGAATTTTGTAAGAGTAGGATTACCTGTGTTAGAGATAAAGTTCTGCCTTAATCACAAGGGTCATTGAATTTTTGTTAGTTTCCATTTTCTTATCTTAATGCCCTTTCTTCTTAGATATGTTAGCTCTGAGGGTTTCTGGTAAGTGAACTTCTAGGCCTTAGTGCTACTTTGCTTCTCTTTCTGCCCAATATGCCCTGAGTACACTGGGGACAAAAGTGCCTGAGGCCCAATAACACCCTTTACTTAGTTTCTTCCTCTTAATGAAATGCCTTCCATCATAATTTCTTATTTAACTCTTGGGATATGAGGTGTCCCACCAAAACTCCTGTGTTCCTGCAGGAGATGAAATTATTAGATCACGAGAACGATGAATTAATCAGTGCATTAATCGGTTAACATACTAGGTGGGAACTGTAGGCAGGTGGGGCATGGCTGGAGAGGTGGGTCACTGGAGGTGTGCCCTTGGGGATTGAATCCTCCCCCTGGCTCCTCCTCCTCTCTCTTTCCTGGCTACCCTGAGGTGAGCCGCTTTCCTCCACCACACCCTTCCACCATGATGTTCCACCCCACTCAAACTCAGAGCAATACAGTCAGCTAACCATGGACTGAACCTCTGAAACTGTGAGCTCAAAATAAACCTTTCCTCCTCTGAGTTGTTCTTGTCAGATGTTTGGTCACAGCAATGAAAACTGACCAACACATCAACTTTTATTGACTTTTTTACCGAGTCAGTTTAATAAAGTCTTCTTGTTCTTCAATAACATAATAACAATAATTCATTCCTCCTGTTAAAATACAAAGAACCAGGGGCTAGAGTGGTGGCTTGGTGATTGCAGTGCTTGTCTAGCATGCATGAGGACATGGGTTCAAATCCCAGCACCACATACATACCAAAGAATTGTAACAATGATTATCACATGAAAATCTAAATAAAGTTAATTCTTTCTTTCTCTCTCACACTATCCTCTCTTGAAATAAACAAAAATATAAAGAATAAAAAGGAAAAAAAATCACTTGCATACCACTTCTCACCTTGTATCCTTCTATAGTATATTCTAACAATTTATATAAATATCATCTCCCCTTACTAAGACCCTTGAAGTAATCAATAGTTTTGTTACGAGTCAAAAAGAATTTGTAGACTGCAGAAGATAATGCTAAGGTACCTCTGGATACTCCCATAGTAGTATGTATGGTTCTATTTTACTATTATGAAAGCAATACATTTTTGTGAGTACGTGTATATTTTAAATACAAATGTTAAGGTTTAAGTATATCATCTATTACTTCATACATTTAAACATACATATACTTATTTATTGAACAAAGAATTATTAATCACTTTTTTGAACATCATGCTTGAGAGCAAGAATAAAAAAACAGATTAGTAGGAAAAAACACTCCTGTTCTTCAGAGAGCTTAAAATCATATGTGGATGGAAAAAAGCAGCAATGTTACAGAATGAAAAATACTATAGCAGAGTTAAACACAGGGTATGACAAAAACAATACATTGAGTTTGAAAAAAAAAACCCTTTTGAACTTTTTTAATTGGCATATTCTAGAAACATAAATTTTGATTTCATCATGTGTTGGGGTATTAGACATTTATTTATTTGCCTATTTCAAGAATTATCTCTGTCAATATTTATACTACATACTATATCTACAAATACATAAAAGCATCAACGTAGGACTTGACATATGTTTGGAAGTCAATATGTTTCCTCCTTTTCTGGTGCTAACTTGTGTTGAAATTTATGAGTGGATTCTCATAAAGTTGAAGAATGTTCACGTAAGAGGTTATGATGATTGCACTGTGATGCTTTGTTCTGTAGTCGAGATACCTGAGTACTGAGCTGCTTTTATTGCTATCTGTGGCTTTATAGGTGGTTTGTTCCCCTTAGAAACCTTCACTGAACTCTTGGCACAAAGGCCACTAGATGGGGCTTGTGTGCTTAGTACTTTATGGTCTAGGAAAATCCACTTCCTTTTAGTTTTATATATATATTTTTCACCTTGGATTTCTACTCTTTAACCTATGATGTTTTTAAATAGGTGTAATAACATAAGCAATTTTCATTACAAATGTATTTATATTAGCAAATGTGCAACATAGCCAGTGCACTTGCAAACGTAGTATTCCTCAAAGCAAGAAAACAAATCTTACCACAAGGCATATTTGTCTTGTTAGAGGCTAAATGCTTGATCCCATTATCAATCTCATAGTTGTTTTAAAAACTATCCCACCATATAACAGAATCTCAGATACAGAAGTTTGGAGGAGCTCATTCCTCCTTTGCAGGGACAGAAACATGCCTTATCTTTGATCACAGAGCTTGCTCCTTATCTATCACTAATGTCTGTTTTCTCAAACATCAGCATCATAGAAACCTTTACAAAATTCACATTGCTGGCTACAACACCAGAATTTCTGATTCAGTGAGTCTAAAGTGGGGCCAAAGTCTTTCTAGTGCCCAGGAAATGCTAATACAGATGTTCCAGGTGCCTCCGGAGTGTGAAAAAGTTTCTGTGGATAAAGTGATTACAATTCATGGCCCTCCTGTCTTCACGGTCATCTTTCCAGGCACCAGGACTGAGACTGAGACCGAGACCATCAAAAATAAGAGGCAGAGGGGTTGGAGTGGTGGCTCAGTGGTTAAGGTGCTTGCCTGTCATGCGCAAGGATGTGGGTTTGAACCCCAGGACGAGATACACAATAAGTATTGGAGCAACAAAAGCCACATGAAAAACTAAATTAAATTGATTCTGTTGTTATCTCTCTCTCTCTCTTTAAAAAAAAATATAAGAGGTAGTTCAAGCTCTCATTGAAATTCTGCCACCCAATGCTGTATCGTAGAATCTTAGATAAGGTTCAATTTAGTTAATAGATGTGTGGGTACTGTTTGTATTTTCTAGGAATCAATAACTAAGGACCTATTTGGAGTGTGGGAGAACAGTTTTGCCCAAGACATCAAAGCTATGGATTCTGATTGTCCTGTGACTACTGATTTTCCTTTGGCTCATTGACTTTTGGATTTCCAACTTTTCCCTTTCCATTTCTCTCTATGCTGCCTGCCCCATCCCTAGGATTTCTACCTCCACCCCAATTTTTGAGCCTCTGTCTCAAGTAGGACCTGTGAGTCCACATTAACTTATCCTTTTGGTTCTTAGCCCCCATTGTACCTATTTCTATCTTACTCTAAGGCACGATTTCCCTGCACTTTCTCTTTCCTGGGGACCTGGCAATCCTTGTTTATGTACTGCATCTGTAACTGGATAATTCAGTTCTCCATCTATTTCTCCCTCCACCAGTTACTAACTACCAATGCTCTGCCAAGCATTGCCTCATTCAGTAGTGACTGTGACTACAGAGGCAAAACCATCTTTGAGATGTCCATCATTGTCTTTTTAGGATTTTGGATGCCTCTTTTTGTCACCAGCTTATTTTCCATCTCAGTTGACATCTTGAGTTATAGATTCTTGGCTTCTAAAAAGCACAAAATTCCTGCAAGTCATTCAGCTTCTGTTAGAACTCGTTGGTTTCCAGATCTTTGAGCTGGGATTGTCTCTGCAATCTGAGCACCTTCCCCTCACCTGACCTCCATCATTCCTGCTGAGCATCTGCATCTTCATTGTAATATAATAGTACCTGAAAATGTAGTTGATATACCCAATGGTGTAGTAGCATTTCCCATATCATCTGATTTACCATTTCAAATTGTTAACCAATCTTTATAAAAAAAATATCATTCCAATAGTCTCGAATAATTTGTCTTCTTTCTTATATTTTATAATTCATAAATGATTTAAAAGTTTGGCCCACTTAAGCAATCTTTTATCTCTTTCTATATCCTGTCATCCTATAAAATGTAAAACTTGTACAAATGAAAACAATGGGCTTGGGCTGGAGCGGTGGCCTGGTGATTGCGGCACTTGCCTAGCATGCGTGAATACACAGGTTCAAACCCCAGCACTGCGTACACAACAAAGTATCTGAGCAATGAAGGCTACATGAAAAACTAAATAAAATTGATTCTCTCTTTCTCTCTCTCTCTGTCTCACACTGTCCCTCTATCTTTAAAAAAACAAACAAACAAAAAAACAATAGTAGGCTGATAGCATATTGTTTGTGTTCTCCTCTGTCACCTACTCACATTACCATTAATTTATTTACATCAGATATGAGCAGTCTTTGATCAAAATGATCTCGTGCAGCCCAGAAGCTTCTGATTATGTTAGCAAAATCATGTTTACTTCACAGATGTTGTCTGATATGTTTTCCTGTCCTCTACATGACAACCCTGAATACTTGCCCATTTTAAACCTTCCTATCTTGAAAAGACTAGTCACAAAATAATGTTCATATCAGTTCCTTTCAATCAAGGCTCCATAGAAAATTGACCACCATGTACCATAATTCCCTCTCAGTTTAAATAACATATATTATTACAGTGGTTGTGTATCTATGTATGCATATGAATATATATATATATAAAATATCAAAGATACTTCAATATTCTACATGGAAAAGTTAATTGGTAATGAAGGGGAAGATTGCAGATGCTGAGAATAACTGAAAGGTTCAAACCACCAGTAAACAGGGTTAGAGGCTGAGAGCTGAAAGGGTTAAACTACTTTGGCACATAGAAATTTTAGCAAGCTCTTAACCTAATTATATTTGCGATACAAGTTAGGCTGGATTTATACACCAGGGATGCTGCAAAGTGAAGCTTATCATGAGTACTAAGGGTAATAGAAACAATTGCTTCAGTGAGCCTAGGACTGTCGCGCAGCCTTGGCGGAACAGATGGCTCTGCATTTACTCCAGTCTAGGGATTTAAATTGGCAGTAGTCAAACAAAAATCCTGAAAAGCATGTCAGCAGTTGTGGAAAAGAGTTTTCTTTATTTAAAAAGTCATTCAAAGCACTCGGTTGAGAATGCCTGTAAAAATTGGAGGTATTTGCCATTTTAGTTAATTTGCCACTTTGTGTATTCGATTTGCTAATTTGCATATATACATATGTAGGTATAGATATGCATTTACATGTATTACACATATATACTAGTAGTATAGCAATTTGTAATATATGCTGTGAGTAACCTGTAGCTACTGTCAAGTAATATATATACTATTACTCTATCATTTTATACTCTGTGAATGTATTATGCACATTTTATATGCCTAGTCTTCTTAGAAATATGTTCATGGGCTGGAGCGGTGGCTTGGCGGTTTCAGCGCTTGCCTGGCAAGCATGAGGACCCGGGTTCAAACCCCAGCACCACGTACACAACTAAGTGTTGGAGCAACAAGGCCATGTGAAAAACTAAATAAAGTTGTTTCTCTCTTTCTCTGTCTCTCTCACTGCCCCTCTCTCTTTAAAAAAAAAAAAATGGAGTCACACTTCTGTAATCCAAGCTACTCAGAGAAATTGAGGCAGGAGGATTGAAAGTTCAAGGCCAGACTAGACAAAACCTGTCTCAAAAAAATATGTTAATATTATATATCAATAGTTTCTAATTCCTAACATTAGTATATGTTATCTTATGTTTTTAAAAAAATCTATACTACCACTAGCATACAAATTTTAAGATTTTTCAAGAAATAAACAAGTTTAATTTTTCTTTATGAAAAAATTCTAGAATAGACTCTAGAATTTTTCATTACCTCTGGAATGTTTTGTGATCAAATGTATACCTTTGTTCACTAACATCTTTTTCTCCTCACACAATGAGTAATTAATATGTCTTAGGGAGTTAGGTGAAAACTGGTTTGACGTTTCTGGGCCAAGAATCCTAAATTTGCTCTGGGGGAAAATGAAAAATTTTATATACTTCTCCAAATTTTTATTCCATTAACTAAAGAAAAAAGAAAAGAAAGATGTAATATATCTCAGTCATCTACGATAATGTGAAAATGGAACGGTTTCCAAATGAGCTTGGCGCTCCCTCTCTCTTGTACAGATGACATAGCTAGGTGCAACTTATCTATGGGGAAGTGTCTATCTTTGAAGGTTTTTAGGTAGTCTGAGTTTACCTACAGGAAGTGTCCCAAGGTTAGTCCAGTAGCTGGATTCTGGCTGACCTGTCCCTTCTTGTCTGTCTACCCATAGTACTTTGCCGGAGGAACACCCAATTAACTAATAATTAAATCATGGTATATCTTACATCTACAGTTATCTTCTATCAATAAGTTGATATGGTATTTGATCATAGCTTTTGCAGAATATTTATTACTAACTAAATGATACATCATCCACTTTATAATATCATATTGCCAAATCTAGCATACAAGAGAAACATATTCAGAGTCTAGTGCTTTTTTTCTTTCAGATTTATTACTCACTTTTTTTTTAAAGAAAGAAAGACAGTGAGAGAGAGAGAGAAAGAGAATTAATCTTTATTAAGTTGTTCACATGGCTTTCTTTGCTCAGACACTTAGTTGTGTATGTGGGTGCTGGGGTTCGAACCCATGTACTTGGGCATGCCAGGCAAGTGCTACAAGCACTGAGCCACCACTCCAGCCCCTATTACTCACTTTTAAAAAATTCAGTTCCCATGCTTAACATGGTTATAACATTTTCCATTCTGGCCCATAGGAAGACTGTGGTTTTCTGTTTGTTTTTTATTTTTTTACAGCAGGTTAATACCTATATAGGTTAAACAGATACGTTTTAGGATTTGAAACCATAAAGGGACAATGAAAGTTACCAGTGAATTAGCTAATCTTTAGGTGGAGAAAGATATTATAACCATAAATTGAAACAAAATTCAGTCAGTATGATTTACTGCAGTTTTTACTTTGGACAAACAGTGCAGAGTACGGACCTAGGTTTGAGTCATGAACCACACACCTACTGACTCCTTCCATTGGGGTGAGCTAAACTGCTCTTGTAAGTATGCCCAAATGCATATTACATCTCAAATTGTAGGCTCATTTCTGTGTTTGAGGTAGGTCTTCCTGATTGGCGATTGACTTTTCTCCATGGGGCAGTGCAGGGACCCTGCTTTTTCAGGAAAACACAAGTGTAGTTGAAAAGGTCCCCCCACCTCCCCTTCATAGTACTGTGGTCTAAATTGCCTTGTTTTATTTCATTTCCAGTTGCTGGGGTTTTAACACAAGAGTTAAGTAACCTTTAACAGTTGAATTTTGAACCATTGGAAAATAATAATTTGCAAAACAAAATAAAATTGGAAAAAACACACTGCAACAATAATTTAAGTCCAGTTTTTTCTTACTTTTAGGCATTATGGTCACAGGTGATTTTAATTGTTTTATCACTACTTTCTAATTGTCCACGATGAGTAAATATTACTTGAATAATTAGAAAATTGCATGTAAAATTCTGAACTCCTTTGGTACTAAAACTGCATATGAATTGTCTTATTCAACTCATGTCCTGTGTAACATCATGTGTCGAAAAGAAAAAATGTTCTTCTCCATTTGCCTCAGACAGCTTGGCAATGTGCTTCTGTTCTTTCCTAACAATCCAAAATAGTGGGTCTATAAAGTTTTCTTAAGTAAAGCCTGGTTAAAGGAAGAAAATTAAGGATAGATACATGATATCACTGAAATGAACATTTTAAAAAACATAATTAGACACACAAGACATAATTTCTTGTTACAAATTAAAATAAATTTAGACTAGGTACTGTCACTTTTAATTTATTCTCAGAAAGTATTTTGTGTTTGGGGGAAATTCTGGCTAATGAATGAATTTAATCAAGGAAACAAAAAACATACAAGTTCTCTTGTGGTGTGCTAGATAATTGCTGCTTTGAATACGTGAATCATTGCTATGTATCAGGGTAACTGTGATACTCTGTTTTTCTTAAGATAGCACAACTTTGCTTGGGTAATTGTTTAAAGTATTATTATGTTAATTTTCAATAGGTAGATTATGTAACTGATGAGAAAAGTATTAGTAGAATACTAAATCATAATTTTTAAAAGAATCCCCAAAATTGACTAAATTCAGGAAATATAACAGATAGATAAACTGCTAAAGATGGGAACCCACAGTCTGTTTTGTTCCAAAGCATGATGCTGAAAAGCAAAAAGATGGTGTAAGTGTCTCACTAGAACATTTGCTCGAATGTGAATGAGGATATCAGAGTAGAGAGGCAGAGGTTTCTACTGAGAATCAAGGAGTGGAAATAAAGTGTCAAGATAAGCTTGTAATTGGGCAAGATGAGAGTAATAAGAGTAGGACTGAGAAACAAGGACTTTTCCTTCACAAAGTAGGCATTCATTCAACATTTCAGGGGCTGGGTGGTTGCTCAGCAGTAGAAGCACTTGCCTGGCATGCATAAGTAACCAGGTCCAAACCCTGCCCCACATATGCAACAACCAGATGAAAAAAAATGAATAAAATTGAATCTCTAATACACTCTCATGCTTAAAAAAGATATCAGATTTATTTTTTTTTCTCTGCAGAGAGAGCCAGGGTCTGAATAATCCAAGAACCAAGAAATTCAGAGCCAACGGTTTTGGAGGATATTAAATGATTAATTTAGAAAAATATGTACATCTCTAATTATAACTTCCTCACAACTATATTGTAGCAATTCTACTCCAACTTTGGGAGAAGTAAAAAATGTAAGCCCAGGTCTAGCTATCTACATCTAACCACACATGAAAAACAAATTGTATCAGTGAAATACATAATGATTTTTGAAAAATGTTCAAAACAATCTGTTTCTCAATAATTAAGAAGAAACTCCAGATTTAAACTGATAAATCATTTTCTTGTTAATAATTGAACTACAAAAATTTAATTTTTTTACGATTATTTACTTATTACAAAGTTATCTAATGACCATGAGTCAATTTAAGTGAAAAGCTTAAAATTAAGAGTAATAACCAAGTTCTATTTAATACTTCTACATTAAAAAAAAATCACCTACATTTTGGGAGGGTTCGCCGTGTAAGGAAAATCCTGCTGTGGATAATAGAAATAGTCAACATTTTAACACCCTTCTGTTTTACTCCAGGGTCCTGGTCATTGAAACAAAAGTGGCAGAAGAAACTGTAGTCTAAGTTACAGTGTGTGTTTTTGGAAGTTGTTAACATGCCTCTACAGCATTAAAGTTTGTTTTACAGTACATTTTTATTCCAGTTTTAATACAGGGTTTATTGAATAGGATGAAATTGATAAGAGTATAAACACATGCCAAATTTACTCATTCCCATCACTCTCATTAAACTCATGTTCTTCCACATAGCCTTTCTGAACACATATAATAAATAAGTCTTATTATTGCATTAAAATCCTAGTTCAGCTAATAACCAGGAGTGCCAGGCCGGCATGACCAATTCTGACCAGGTATAAGCTTCTGTCTCTCAACGTGAGCTTCACCCGACCTGAGAAAGCTGGGGTCAGGTTGAGAGCTGAGGTCAGAATCATTTGTTCCCTCGTTCCATTTGCCCCATTTCCCACTCGTTAGGATACCTCACCTCCCTCTGGGCTTGGAGAAGGAGCTACAGGAAAGTATATGATCAGCATATACTTTTGGCAAAACGAAATTTCATTTTGAAGGGAGCTTTTGTCCTATGGACCTTGGGGATTTCTCTCTTGAGCAAAGCAGTGTCTCTTTTCTATGGGCTATATGTGGCCAGCTTGGCTTCTGATGAGAAACCTTTTACTTTCCAAATAGTCCTCTTGCACAGAACTCCTTTAAGCAAGACCTCAGACCTCCTGCCTTCCGCAGCGTTCACATCTAAAGAGAACATACATGTGCCTCCGACTTGGAGAAGCAGTTGGTTTGCAGTCTGTCCACTTTACCTTTCCAGACACGCTGAAGAAGCTCCTTCTAGGTATGGTAGCCTGATGCTGTCCCATATGGAAGCCACCTCAAACGTTGCTAGTCTGACATACTCTACAAATATAAAATTACACTTTGGATTGTGTAAACTTAGTATGTGCGGTGATTTGGATATGAAGTGTCCCCCAAAAAAACTCATGGGGCAACCCAAAAATATTGAGAGGTGAAATGGTTAGCCAGTGGAAGCTATAACCTAATCGGTGGATTAATCCATTTGATGCACTAATAATTTGAATAGACTAAATGGATAGTAATTGCAGGCAGTTGGAATGTGTCTGGAGGAAGTAAATCACTGTGGGCATGGCTTTGGAGAGGGTTGCAATGAACCCTGAGCAACTTTCCTCCGCCATACGTTCCAGCCATTAATATTCTGCCTCACTCCAACCCAGAGCGACGGAATCCGTGGAACCTCTAAAACCATGAGCCCAAAATAGCCAGGTCCTTCGCTAGGTTGTTTTGCACAGGTATTTTCGTCAAAGCAATTAAAATCTGACAGTGAGAAAAAAAAATGAAAAATACCTTATTAATAATCATTGCATATTGAAATGGCAATGTCTTAATATGTTGGATTAAATAAACTATATTTTTGAAACTAATTTTATCTGTTGTATTTTTACTTTTTAAAAATTTAGCTACTAAAGATATTGTATTACCTAGTGCGTTGCATTGCCGGTGATACTGTACTTTTTAGGCTTTTTGTGATCAATTAAATATCAGTTCCTATGTACCCCAGGGTCCATGCTTCATAAATGCAACCTGCTACCACACGTTTGGCTTGTTGTGAGACCAAATCACTCCTCTCCATTCATTTGTGATTAAGGTACACGCAGCAAATCTCCCCTAACCTGCCTTCCTCTCAGCCTCCCGCTTCTTGTAGAGCTGAATGACATCTACAACCTCTCATCTCATGTTGGAGGGCATAAGCACCTCGTGAATGACATGTGAGCACTTGATTCTCATACTCTTGGCTTATGCAACTGTACCTCCCAAACTGCAATATAGGATCTATGTTTATATGGGCAAATAGACAGTTTTGATTGAATTTTGAAACAGTTTATGCTCCCTCCAAGAATTTGGGTTCCATGGGACATAGTTGAAAGAGCATCACATTATTACATTAGCTAAGTGACCTATGGAAATGAGGGCTTTCTTTGTAAATTGAAACTTGGAGACAGAAAATGCATAGCACTAAAAATAGCCTTGCATTCTATAAAAATACTTGGGTCGTTTTTCCTGGGTTAGGCTCTCTAGGTCATCCTCCATCATTTTATGGAAATTGGGATATATCCCTCACCTTCAGCAGGTATCACCACTTATTTATGAAATGAGAAAAAAATTTTGAATCTTGGTTCAATATTGAATATTAAAACTATGAAATCTTTCAAATAAACAAACAAAAGACCACAGAAAGTAATTTACTACCAAGAATTGTTGTAAACACAGGTTAGTGCTTTTTTTTTTTCTTCCAGTGGTGCTTTATTTCTGTGTGGTTTCTTAAGATATAAAAGCAGTTTACGGGGCTAAGTTCTAATTCTTATCATTTATATCCTTATTCTCACAGAAGTAGCCTCTAACCTGGTTGTTATAAATCTTTTCCTCAATATTAATGTTTGTAACTACATATAACCAAAATATGAATATAAAGCTTTCATTGAATCAAAATTTATTAAGTAGTTATCATGGTTTACTTCTCATTTGCAGTACTGCATTTTTATTGGTTATTCATGTCTATGTATATGGAATCACTTATTTCAGCTTCTTTATCATATGACAGTATTCAAACCAGATTTTTTCCCTACTTTTGGATTTTCCCCCATATTTTCCCTTTTGTAAATCACTCAACAAACTTCCCCAAATTTGTCTGTTTTGGAATGTTTATCAAAGCCTAAGGTTTACGGTGGCATAATGTCATTGACTATGTTCTTAATTACCCTTCAGTGTGCTTATGTAGATTTGTATTTCCACAAAAGGAAATCTTTGGATATATTTTCATATCTTAGGTCATTTGAGTTTTTCAGCACTTGCCTGGCATGTGTGAGGACCCAGGCTCACATCCCAGGAGCACATACACAACTAAGTATTGGAGTAACAAAGACCAGATGAAAAATTAAAATAAAATTGATTCTCTCCTTCTCTCTCACTGTAAAAAAAAAAAAAGAAATAATTGTTTCCAAAATTGATTTAAATGGATTTAGGTTATCACATTTTTATTTAACTTTGCATTATTCAAAAAATTATAAAGTTGAGTCTCTTCTCATAAGTATATTTATATTTTATTCTGGTAATTATATGCACATTTTTCATTTTTCTTTTTTTTCTCTATTAACTTAAAGAATCCCTTATGTAACGGATCTTATTCTTTTTCAGTTATATGACTTTAAAGATTTTACTCCCAAACAGTAGCATATCTGTTTGCTCTCTAATTTAAAAGTGCTTTTCTGAATCATACATTTTTAATTTTAGATAGTAACATTTATTAAACACTTCTTCCATGGTATATATATATATTTGCCCCTTAAGGGAATCTTCTTACTCTAATGTTTTAAAAATTATGCCCTATATTTTATTGATTTTTCTTGAAATTATTTTTACAATTAAATCTTCTAACTAAATAGAATTAATGTATTGTCTGTTATTAGGTAGGGGTCCTATTTTTGTTCTATTCCAAAAAGATATACATACATGGTTTAAACACTGTTTATTAAATCATCATTGTCTTTCATACTTGCAGTTTTACACTTTTTTACGTACCAATGCAACATAACATAAATGTGCATAATTTGGAATCTGACCAAACTTTCCAACATACACATAGGAATATACCACAGTGGATTTCACCTTTATGTATAGTCATAAGACACTAATTTTTAAAAACTATAAGTATATAGGGAAGAAAAAGGATAAGTACTGAGGCCTGAATTGAAACAAACAATATTCCATGCTTGTATAATATATCATAATAAACCATATTATTATGTATAACTAAAATGAATTAATAAAATTTCAAAAAAGTACATTATTCATTATTTGAAGCATGAATTCTTAAAGAAGATTGATTTAGTTACTATAGTGTTTGAAACAATTTATGTTTTAAAAAATATTGTTACTAATTTGGGCTCATAAGTCAGCATAAACACTGTCAACATTCTTACTTCAAGGCCCTGAGTTCGGTCCTCAGTCCTGAAAAAAAAATGTTTACTTGTATTACAGTTATTTTATGGTTTGGGAAATAATGTCATATTTATAATATTAATTCTTCCAAACATACTTATGTCAAATTTTATAATTTTTAATTGTTTTATGATGTTTTTCATAAATTTTTAAATTTTAGGTTCATATTTTGCAAACATTTTTCTTAGGTCTCTTATATTTTAGTCATTTTGATTATTTTATCTTCTTAATAATATGAAGCATTTTGTGTAATTTCTTCTTCTTCTTCTTTTTTTATACCAAAGATTGAGATCAGGGTCAATTAAACACTGAACCATATCCCCAGCCCTTTTTATGTTTTTTATTTTGAGACAGGTTCTCCCTAATTTGCTTAGGGTCTCGCTAAATTGCTGAGGCTGACTTTGAACTTGTAATCCTCCTGCCTCAGCCTCCCAAATCTCTGGGGTTACAGGTGTGTGCCACCATGTCCAGCTTCATTCTGTGCAATTTCTTTTTTTATTTTTAAGAGAGAGAGAGAGAATCAATTTTAATTAGTTTTTCATATGGCTTTCATTGCTCTGACACTTCATTGTGTACATGGTGCTGGGGTTCAAACTCCTGTCCTCGCGCCTGACAAGTAAGCACCCAAACCGCGAAGGCACTGCTCCAGCCCCATTCTGTGTAATTTCTTAAGATATTATATTCCAGTTATTAATTTTCTCTTTGACCCTGTCTATTATGATGTTTTAAACCAACAACTGATTCTATTAATATTTTCTTTGCTATATTTTTAAAATAATGTAGAAACAGTTTGAGTTACTGTTTGTTTATAAACCTATTTCATATTGTCTGTCATATTATTCTATTGTCTCAAATTCTTGTGACTCTAATCTTCCTTTCTGTGTGTGTGCTATCTTTTCTTCATGATGTGTATTTTCATTACAAACTCCTTTTCCACTAAATATTTTTTCTCTTGGAATATTCTTCTAGTAGGAGATATCATAGAAAGGCTGTGTTAGCTTTGGTGAGAATTCCACGGGAAATCTCTCATTACACACACACACACACACACAAACACACACACACACCACACAGAGTATAAATTTGAATATAAAATTGCATTAATTAAACACTTAAGCAATTTTAAAATCTCAGGGGAACTTATTTTCTCTGGAGTCAAGAAACCACTTTGACCCTTTTTTAGGTCCTTGTGCCATTGCATAAATTCTTCTAAGACCATCTTTGAAAGGTCTCTCTGAGGGTCCCAGCTTTGTGGAGTACTCTGATGTTCCCCATACTACATCCTCTTTAAACTCAGGCTTTTGCTTCTGTCTTACCATTAAACTCATTCTTTATGTAACCAAAAGCAGTCATCAAAAATATCTTCACTCTTCAGTGAAGGATAAAATTTATCGAATCCCTTCTTTGAGGAAGTTTGAGGATTCTTATTTTATTTTTGCAAATTCAGCTATTTATTTAAAATCTTTTTGTTTTATATTAAACATATCTTTGTATAGAGGAGAGATTTCTGATAATCAGTCATATTATTATGAAAGAATATCTGATTTTTAAGATGACTTCTAACTCTAAAACTCTGTTTTAATCTATTTATTTTTTATAATTGATATGAAACTGCACACACTATATTTTAATGCAAAACAACAAAGAACACCACAACTAAAAAATCTATAAATCCATGTATACTAATGTGCCAAGTAAGGAAATATATACCCCAATGAACAAATTCTGAGCAATTTGCTCATGGGGGAAATTCAGAAATGCCAGAAAAGAGAAATTATTGGTAATTTTGCAGATTGTGTATTGAAAGCTAACACTTGCAGTAGGCAGAATGAGATCATACTGCATCTGACCATGGTGCGTTGGTCAGGAGGTGTCCTTCAGTTTGGTCTAGTAAGGGTCTTGTGTGTGGGAGTCATTCAGTGTTCTGAGGCGTCTATCAATTCAGTCTACCACAGCCAGCAGGATAAGAAATAAAATTTCGTTTTGTTATATTGTTAGTAAGTGCATGGAAATTTTTTCTTATTTGATAGTATGTGTAAAAGTGACTACACAGGGGCTGGAGTGGTGGCTCAGTCGTTATGGTGCTTGCCTGGCATGCGCGAGTACTAGAGTTCAAACCCCAGGAACATGTACACAACAAAGTCTTGGAACAACAAAAACCGCATGAAAAACTAATAAAAATTGCTTCTGTCTTTGACTCTCTCTCTCTCTCTCAGCTTCCCTCTCTCTTTAAAAAAATAAAATGAGTACACAATAATCTTGATTTCCTAGTATAGAAATAGGAATGTGAGCCTAAGCTCCAATTCAATATATTAGACTGAATTCTCTTCAACTCAGTAAAATGCACCTTACATTTTTGTGAACCTCAAGAAGTAATGACTCAGATCCTCAGAGAGGGAAACAAATTGGTTACACATTATTCTTGATAAAGGAATATTTTTCCTTTTACATTGGTGCATTATATTTGTATGTAATGGTGGGCTTTCACATCACATATTAGTATATGCACATAGTATGACACCATAATTTGTCCAATATCCTTCTCCAAGGCTTCTCCACTCCCTCCCTTCCTCCCACCCCTTCATACCTTACTCTTTTCTACTGATTTCCAATTAAGGGATATTTTAGAGCATTCTAAAAGAAATGCCCACCATTCACCCCAATAATAAGAAATGCATTATGTTTTCAACTATACATAACACAGGACTCTTAAGATCTAGTTCACATCCTAAAACTTGCAAATGATCTGATGATATGAATTTATTAATATCAATTTCATTCCAGTTTAAAAAATGACCCACAACTACAAATAGTGTAGCTCCACATTAACCCTATTTTTTTGCTTTTATTTTTGTTTTTTTCTTTTGTTTTTTAAAGAGAGAAGCACAGTGAGAGAGACCAAGAGAATCAAATTTTATTGAGTTTTTTCACATGGCTTTCATTCCTCTGACACTTAGTTGTGTGCGTGGGTGCTGGGGTTTGAACATATGTACTTGTGCATGCTGGGCAAGCGCTGTAACCGCCGAACCACTGCTCCAGCCCCTAACCCTACATTTTAAGGTTTAAAAATTGTTCTATATCATTATCAATCATCTTATAGCATTGTGTTGTAACCAAGAGAAAATAGGCTGATTGATCACCATGTAAATACATTACTTTGACAATAATGTATAATTATGATTCGGTATTCGGTGAACTCTAGAGAATAAACAAAGTGAGTGAGTCATTATTTTTATTTTACAACTTGGTCTTCTTCAAGTAAAAATACATACATATATGGAATGCTAATCGTGATCCAATTAGTGAGAAATATTCCAAGAGAAAATGTAGTAACAGAACTTTGAGCAGTAATGAATTATTAACTAAAGGTTAAATGTAAGCAGCACAATCAAGTACTACTAAAGATTTAATGCAAAGATGGGGGCCTCAGAGGAGATCATTCTTCAGAACCCAGATCCCAACAGTGTTGCTCTGAAAACAACATAACCAGAAAATTGACCTTTTCAGAAAATCATTGTGGTAGTGAGTCTCTTCTGAATTTTTTTTATACATAATACATAGTTTCTAACCATTTTGATCAAGAAGTTGTGAATATAGATCCCTAACATAATGTCTTGAATTTTTAGTATCTCAGCAATGACATGTTAAAAAGAACCTCAACATGCTTGGAAGGTTAAAAAAATGTATTGTCTCTGTCGTTGGCTTGTGACTGCAGGGGTAACTGAGTTAGAGTTCTGCTGTAACTTTATCCATCCATCTGTTTAGTAGCAATCAGAAAAACATAATATAATTTGCAATACATAATGTATATAATTCCTTGAATTCTATAGGTTTCTGTAAGTAAATATTATATGCAAACTAGTAGTTAATTGAATATTTTTGGCATGGGAAAGGAAACTCTAATACTTAAAATTTAAGAGAAATGAATATTGCATTTCTTACACAGAATAATTTTCAAATAGTCAGGGAATTGAGTGGAGGCATTTCTTTGTGAGAATTTTACCAAATTTGAGTTGGAACCTGGGTTACAACTCTAACACTCTGCTCATGGGATTAATTAAGACAAGTGACTTACCCACTTTGAACCTCAGTTCCTTCATCTATGATAAACTGTTTCATTGACTGTTATGAGGATTAAATGAATCAATGTATAAAAGTACATATTTCAGTGGAAATCCATTATACACATATTATATGAAAACATACTTGTGAAATTGTTTACTCAGCATGTATAAAAATTTTCCATGTAAAATATATTTACATGCATAAATCAACTTCCAAAATAAAATAACACAGGCATCTTAAAAATAGCATGCGGTATGTTTTAATGCTTGTTGGATGGATCTTGAAATCAATATTTCTTTGCCAGGTACGTTTCTAAAAGCATATTACTCATTTGCTGTCTTTTACATATGAAATTCTTGAGGCATGTCAAGTTTGATACAGAGCTTGCTTTCCATGGAAACGAAACTCATAAATACATTGCTAACTTTATATAGAATCATGTTCTCAATGGATTAAATTTACACTTGGTGCAAATGATAGGGCGAATGAAGTAAATGCTCAAGAATATCCTTTTAATTTACCCTTCTGCGTTTCCACAACTGCATTCCAGTGTTCCAGATCATTCTCTGGACAGTTCAAAGCGATCCCCCACTGTTCCAGAAGGTGGCACTGCACTCCTCACTCATGACATTTAAGGCGGGTGCCCTGAAGAGATCATTCTCCATCTAGAAAGAAGCTGGATTTTAAACATTTTATTTGAAATAATGAGACGCATGTGATTAATTTCCTAAAGAATAATTTTATTTTTGTCATTTTGAGGAAAGATGTGCACACTAAGTAGAGATGAACAGCTGTTGAGGAGAAAAGGGAAATGTTTCATTTAGAATGTATTAATTTCTATCATCAGTGTTTCAGTACAATACTCTCAGACTTAATTACTCATGTAAAGAACATTATGACTAAATGCAAAATAAAATTTTCTTTGTTCATCTTCTAACCACAAATTGTGTCCACTGTCGGTTTTCTTTTGTTTTACAGTAGAAACCCCACACAGGTGACCAGTTTTTTCCTTAAACCTAGTTCTTGATATCATGATATGACCATAGCCACGTTGCCAGGATCCCTCTCTTCTCTCCCCACCTCAGGCTGAGGGAAGTGGGTACATCAGTCAGTCACTGTGGCTGGTGTCTCTGTTTTGGGAGAACAGGGCTCTAAAATTTCTAGGAGAGTATACAGTATCAATAAACTGATTTTTTTTATATACCTGGGATGAATTAGATAGTCTTTTATGTAAAGCTAAATGTATCATTAGCTGATAGCAGGAGGAAAGAAAGATTTACAAAGATTTGAGTACTGAGTACATACAAGAGGAATTTAGCGAAAGCACAGCTTTGAACGAGCCCTCTATTAATTAATTGTCAGAGTGAAAATGGCACCTGTCAAGAAGGCAGAGGGAAACAATAGGAAAGAATGAAGAAGCTTTCATTTTATGTTTGTATTTATTCTGTGCCTTGGATTTTCACTCTGTTGTTTTATTTGTGTTCACTAAGTGCATGATAATAAATGATGACATAAAAACAAAATACAACAACGCAAGACAAGATGAAAGACATAGGGGCTCACTGTTTAAAGGAATTATTTCGTAGTTCACTGATTAGATTTAATCCGTGAGACATGGCAGTGCCTAATGATATAGCCACTCCCGTTTTCAAAATGTTTGTGTAATAAATAGGAAAATAAGTCAGTATTTAAAATATTAATGTTTATGTACATTTTGTTTATAATTATAAAGTAAAAACTCAACAATATAGATTTAGTTTATTTTGAATTTGAACGCAATGAAGCATTTAGTGGACTCCTGGCTTAGCTTGAAAGGTGCGTGGAAATCGCCACTCTCTTCTAGAAACCGATGAGAAGCTGAAGAAATTGAAAATTCCGCACCCATTCTCAGGCTGTCAGGGACGTGAGATCACAGGGTGGTCCCTGCTTCTGAGCCCCAGCAGATAGAGAACCACAGCCCCAGAGCAGGAGCTGTGCAGGCCAGGGCTGGCTGGGACAAGCACACTGCTAGCCAGTGAGTGCCAGGAAGGTGAAAACTCCAGGGGGACCCCACAGGGGCTCCCCACACTTCTATGAATCTTTACTCTAAGAGCTCTGCAAGATCCTCTCAGAGAGGAACGGCGGACACACCTTGTGCTCCAGGCATCAGAGGAGGAAAGGAACCATTCCGAAGTATGTCAGAGTGTTCTGTTCCTCCTGGCAAGGCCTGAACTCAGGGGGAACTATTAGACTAGTGGCTGGGGTGTCAGAGCATGACTGTCCTGGGGGAGAGGAAATACCCAAGACCAGCACCAGTCTTCCTGTGCCCACCTAAGGGGAGAGAAAACTAGAGGCACTGGTGGAGTTCCTAGTCCAGGGACACAGGCTCCCTCAAAGACTGGGCCCGAATCACAGGACTGTGGGGCACATGCCCCACACACAGTGCCACATTACTAACAGCCTGTTTATCTTTGCTTCTTTAACTCAGTACATCCTCTCTGCCTTTCCACAAACAAATTACAAGACAGGCTAAAAGGCAGAACATACAGTGTAAAGAGACTGAACGAGTGTTAGAGCCAGAGGAAGATGTGGTAGGAATTTTGGAATTATCAGGATAGGATTAAAAAAAATAAAACTTAATATGCTCAGAGCTCTAATGGGAAAAAATGTAGACAACATGCAAAAGCAGATGGATAATATATGCAGAGAGATGGAAATTCTGAAAAGAGAATTAAAGTTGCTAGAGATCAAATCCACTGTCACAGAAATGAAGAATGCCCAGGGATGGGCTCCTTCGGAGAGAAATGTTTGAGAAAGGGTCTCGGAGCTGGAGGGCACGGAAACAGACACTTCAGAAACTGAAAAGCAACGAGAAAATGCAGGGGGAAAGCACAGAAAATGCACATAAGGTGACCTACGAATGTGTGGAATGCACACCTGGGGACAGCGGAGGAGGAAAAAGACGAAGAACGGAAGCAGCGTGGGAAGCAATGGTGACTGATAATTAGCCTAAAATACCCAGAGAATGCCGGGCAGGATAGTTACCAAAAACAAATAAAGAAAATGTCTATGCCTAGGCTATCATACAATTTTCTGAAAATCAAAGGTAAAGAAAAATTCTTGGAAGAAATCTTTGGAAGGAAAATAATCATAAAAAGTATGAAAACTAAAAATTACATTTGACTTTTCAGAAATCATACCGACAGGGGGCTGGAGCAGTGGCTCAGTGGTTATAGTGCTTGGCTGGCATGCTGGGGTTCAAACCCAGCACCGTGCACACAGGAAGTGTTGGAGCAACAGAAGCCAGGTGAAAAACTGAATAAAATTGATTCCCTCTCTCTCACTGTTCCTCTCTTTCTTGAGGAAGAAAGAAAGAAAGAAAAAAAGAAAGAAAGAAAGAAACTATACTTCCAAAAAAGAGAGTGGAATTAAATATTCACATTGTGGATACAGGACACCCAACAATGGAGCATTCTAAACCCTGTGAAATTGTCCTTCAAGACTGAAAAGGATATACATAAGGGCGGAATTCACTGTGGTCTAATGATATGTGTACACAGTGTGATTAGGTCAATTTCAGGCCTCTGTGCCTTCCTTTTCCCGTCTCCTCCTTGCCCTTCTATAGCCTTTCTGTATTCCACTGATCTCCATTCTATTTTCATGGTACACACACGCCCCCTTCCACTTTTTTCTCCCTTATTTTGCTTTAGCTTCTACGTATGAGAGAGAACTTTTGGTCTTTGACTCTTTGAGTCTGGTTTATTTCACTTAGCATGATGTTCTCCAGTTACATACAATTACCAGCAAATACCATAAGTTCATTCTTCTTTATGGCTGAGTAATGCTCCATTGTGTCTGTATACCTCGTTTTCTTTGCACAGTCTGTTAATGGATGCTTGGACTGAGTGCAGAACTTGGCTATCGTGAATTGTACTGCTTATAAATGTCGACATGCCTGCATTACTGTGGTATGTGGATTTTAGATCTTTTGGATAAATATCAAGGAGTACAATAGCTAGATCACATGGGGTTCCATTCCTAGGTTTTTGTTTTTGTTTTTTTGTGTGTGTGGAGAAATCTTCATACTGCTTTCCAGAATGATTGTACAAAATTACAGTCGTACTAGAAGGGTACGAGTGTATCTTTTCCCTCACATCCTTATCAGCATTTATTTTTATTTGTATCCTTGGTGACTGCCACTCTAACTACAGTGAGCTGAAATCTGAATGTAGTTTTGGTTTGCATTTTCCTGATTGTTCGTAATATTGAGGATTTTTTTCCATATATTTTTTGGCCATTTCTTCTTTCAAGAATTATATGTTTAGTTTTTAAGGGGAAGGAAAGAGGACATATTGCATATTGGGGACTAAAAGGGAGCAAATTATATTCCATGCAGGTATTACTATGTCAAAATGAACCCCACTATTATGTATAACTATAGTACCATCAAAAAAAAAAAGAGAGAGAGAGATGTGGAAGAAAGAAGGTTCAGATTAGAAATGTCCAAGAGAAAAATGCATTGCTTTAAATTCATGCTTAGGTGTAAATTCATGTAATCCTCTCTGGAAAAGGAAGTGCAGAGACTGGACCAGGATGGTGGAGAGGGCCGGGCCCCACAGGAGAGTAGAAGCAGCTCCCAAGCACAGTCTGAACGCACCAGCTCCTCACATCCAGGAAGGCAGGAGGTCTCCTCATCTCTGGTATTGTTTGGTTTCTCTCACTACTGTTTTTCTTGTTCTCAGTGCACAAAACTTTCATCTCCTTGGAAAACTTTATTCCTAGATATTTTGCTGGGTGCTAACATAAATGGGATGTTTTTCTTTTTCTTTCTTGTTTTTTTAAGCAAGGGAAACAGAGAGAGAAAGAGAGAATCCATTTTATTTAATTTTTCATGTGGTTTCCGTTGCTCAGATGCTTCATTGTGTACATGGTTCTGGGGTTCGAAGCTGCGTCCCTGCACATGCCAGGCAATCGCTGTAACCGCAAAGCCACTGCTCCAGCCAGTGGGATGGTTTTTATAACTTCCTCTTCAGTTATGTCATTATTTGCATATGGAAAACTACTGACTTGCACATATTGATGCTTTGTTCTGCAATATATAGGTTTAACTCAATACCCATTTGTTATGGTTTGAATATGAAGTGACCCCAAAAATGTTGGGAATATTCAGAGGTCAACTAATTAGTTTGCGAAAGCTATGACCTCATCAGTCCTCCTAGTTTGAATGGACTGACTTGGTGGTAACTGTAGGTAGTTGGGGTGTGGCTGCAGGATGGAAGTACTGGGGGTGTGCCCTGGAAGGGTACATCTTCCCTGTGGCCCCCCATCTCTCTCCACCCCTGAATATGCTTCCTGACCCCACAATGAGCTGAGTAGTTTTCTTGAACTGGGCCCTTCCACCATTATGTTATGCCTCACATTGGACTCAGAGCAATGGAGTCAGAGATCTATGGACTGAGACTTCTAAAACCTCTATGAAGTTGTTCTTGTCATGTATTTTGGTCATGGAAATACATAAGTTGACTAAAACTCTATCAAAATTCCAATATAATTATATATTCATATAAAGTACCATATATATTATTGCTATATATATAATGTGTGTATATCTATATCTATCTATGTATGTATCTATATATGCATATATATAAATGTAGATTCACAGATAGTTGTAATGGAATATTATTTGACTTTGAAAAAGGTAGAGATATAGCAACCTGAAAAGCATTTTGCTAAATGAAGTAATCCACATACAGAAAGAAGAGTATTTTCTTATATGTGATATTAAAAATGAAAAAACAGCCAAAATCAAATACACAGAGGTAGAATATGAAGAAGTGTTAATCACAGTTGGGGGTTCAGAAAAGAAGAAATGAGAAGACATAGGTCAAAGGGTGAAAAATAAGATATATGTAGGATAAACAAGTTTAGAGATCTAATGTACAAGATAAGGACACAGTTCACAAAAATTATTATATTGTAATTAGGAATTTTTGTTAAGATTTCAGCAGTCTCATTATACAAATATGTAAGTAATTACATGAGATGGTAAATATGCTAGTTTGCTTCACTGCTGTAATCGTTTTTTTACTCTATCTGTATCCTGTAATATCATTACAAAATTAAAATAAGCACAATAAATTTTATTTTTTTAGAAAAGAAAAAAGAATGAGGAGAAACAAAGACATTTTTAGACAAATAGTGTTTGAGGGAATTTGTTGTGGGTTGACCTGCCTTGCTAATAATGCTAAAATAAGTTCTTCAGAGGGAAGGAAAGTGATACAAACTATAAATTTGGATCTGCATAAAAGAAGGAAGAACATCAGAGAATGAGCAAGTGAAGGTAAAATATAAACTTTCATTTTTCTTATTCTAAATTGAAGTAATAATGCATGACAGTTTCATGAAGATAATAATAGCAAGAATGTATTTGCTTATGTATACTTATGGACTTTTTCTGTCTGCATACCTGCTTATGCATAAGTGAAAGGGACCTCAGGGTGATTTGAAGGACAGGAGGAAGTAATTAGGAATATTCTGTTATTTTCAGGTGTTTATATGACCTGTGAAGGGTCCTAGTGTTAGTTGAAAGTAGACTTGGATTAGCTGTAAAGTATACTGCAAACTCTAGAACACACAGAAAAAGAAGCAAAAAAACAAGAAAGTGTAATTGATATGCTAAAAATGGAGAGAAAATGGGATTCTATGAATGTGCTCAATTAAAACCATAAAAGAGCAAGTATAGGAGACAAAACACAGAAACGAAGAACAAATAGAACCATAACCAGTACAGTGAATCTTAATCCAACTATATCGATATTCACCTTGAACCTCAAAAGACTAAATATAGCAATTTAAAAGACAGAGATTATGAGAATGGATGATAAAATAAGACAACCTACGTGTTGTCGAAACAAAACCTTCTTAAATGAAAAACATGTAGATTAAAGAGATGGAGAAAAGATGAGCGTTAACAATGCTAACACTAGTCAAAAGGAGGTGAGAATAGCTGGTGTAATTTCAGAACAAGACTTCATAATGAGGAAGCTCTCAGGATAAAAAGGAGAACTACATCATGATCAAGGGGTCATTATTCCAAGAAGTCGTAGCAATCCTTATTGTGTATGAACCTACCAAAGAGTATCAAACTACAAGAGGCAAAAACTGATAGATGGTTGCCTCGCCACTAAGATATAAACATGGCAAGTTGGCATGTGGGAAAGAGGAGTGTGTTCATTAATTTTACTTGGCTAGGGAATAATAAGGGAATTTCAAGTTGAAATAAACTTAAGATATTATTGCTCACCTTTAAGAATGACCAAAATCCAAAAACACGGATAATACCAAATATTAGTAAGCATGTGAAGCAACAGAAACTCTCGATCATTGCTGATGAGAACATAAAGTAGGACAGCAAATATGGAAGATAGCAGCTGTGCAGTTTCTTACAAAACTAAATATACTGTTACCATATGCTCCAATAATCGTGATACACAAATGAATTGAAAGTGTATGTCCACACCAAAACTAGCATATGGACATTTATAGCCGCTTTATTCATAATTGATAAAACTTGGAAGTAACAAAGTTAGCCTTCTGTTGGTGAATGGATAAATAAGCTGTGATACATCCAGACAATGGAATATTATTGAGCACTAAAAAATGAACTAGCAATCCTTGAAAAGATTTGGTGGAGTGAGTTAAAAGGATTTTACTAAGGGAAAGAAGCCAATCTGAAAAGACTGTATACTGGGTGATTCCATCTACATCATGGTATAGAGAAGGCAAAATTATGACAGCAGAAACATCAGTGGATGCCAGGGTAGAAGGAAGAATGAATAGGTGGAGTGCAGAGAATTTTGGGGTGGCAAAACTGTTCTGTATGATAATACAATGGTGGAGGCATGTTATTATACATTTGTCAAAACTCATAGAACATAGAACACTAAGAGTGAATCCTAATGCAACCTATGGACTTTGGATGGTGGTAGAGGTATTGGCTCATAGATTGTAACAAAACACATTCTTGTGTAGGATGTCAGTTGTGGGGCAGTTGTGCATTTAAGGGTAGGGTTCACAGGAGGATTCTCTGCACCTTCTGCTCCTTTTGAGATGGACATATACCATTCAAAAATGTCTATATAAGGAACCCATTGTTTTAAGGTACTTATTTGACATTTTAAGAATAGGTTTACTAAGTAAAAATAACTGCAATAATAACAGGAGTTATTCCTCTTCACATTTCTTTTTCCTAATTATCTTAAAGTAATACAAAATTCAGCAATATGAGTTTAGTTTATTTTTAATTTGGAATGTGGAGGGAAAAGGCGTTTAGTTGAAGAATCTGGTAATTATGGAATTAGATATCTATGGGAGAGAAGAGTGTTCATTAATTTTACTTGGCGAGGGAATAATAAGAAAAACTTTCATTTTAGATTAATTGTATTTATGTGCTCAGGCCTAGGATTGTAGATTACTTAAATATAGAACATAATTTATTATAAATAACTCTGAAAGCTTTATGTTTGCATGACAAATACATACATTTTCCATTTTTACTTTTCCTGAAATTTGAAATACGCTTATCTGACGCAATAATCGCAAAAATCTATTGAGTTTATTAAAAGTATATTGAATATTATGCTCCTGTAGAAATTTAAAGAATATTATTAATTCAATTTCTACGTACAGATTTCTACACTGAAATAAAATATTTTTCTGTTAATGATAACAAATTTGACTCATTCATAATTCAAGATGGAATCAGAGTGGCATATTTATGCTGATACTGGGGAATGACACAAATTGCAAACTCAGTGTCTGCAGCATCATGCAGCACTAACCAGAATTCCTGTTATCATGCGTATGCAGCTGACTGTAAAGGTAGGGTCTACCTAGAAGAGTTTGCTACATTGGATAAAAGATGAGAGGGTTGTTTTAAGTCTGGATTGGATCAAGATGATGAAATACCTCTTCAACCTGATTGCATTTAAACTCTGAAATGTAAACTTTATACCGTTTCATTATCATTGTGACCGAACCACTCCATCCACTTCTGCTAGCACTCTGAGGAGCTCCCGCCACACTTCACGCAGGATCAGAGTGGAAGAGCCTCGGGAGGTCCCCAAAGTCTCAGCTTCTCATGCTGCTGTCCTTGAGTGTGATTCAGATCCACTGCATTCTCTTTCGGGAAACTTTCGCCAGCCAGGAGGCTGAGCCCCTCCACTCTTCACCGCCATCCTAGACTATAAGGTGCTTCACTGCGCACGTGTCTTAGTCCACTTACCATCGCTGGAACAAGACTACTGACCTAATCATCGTTAAGGGAGTTGCATTTATTCTCACTGTTCTGGAAGCTCTAGGAGTCCAAAACCCAAGGGCCACATGGCGAGGGCCTTCCTGCTGCATCCTAACACTGCATGCAAGACAGACAAGAAGATGGACAGGGGCCAAACCCATCTTTTTGCCAAGAACCTAATCCCAGGAAAAAGTAATCACACATGAGGGTGAAACCCTCTGACCTAATCATTCTTAAAAGTTCCAAAGCCCAATACTCTCACACTGATAATTAAATTGTAACATTGGTTTTGCAAGAGACATTTAAACCACAGCCACCAGTAACAATGCATTACTATATTTTTATTTATGTATTTCATGTATACCTTTAGAATAAAAGAAAGAACATTCTTTTTGAATCTCTGATTTACTAGCATGGTGAACTCAGTGTCTTCCCTATAGCAGAAACAGGAATAAATAGAAAGAGGGAGGAAAGGAAAGTAGGAAGGATGACAATTATTTAAGTCCTTTTATAATAAAATTTTATAATAAAATTTTTAATCTTTAAGAATGGCTATATGTCAGCTATCATACATCTACGAAGAAAAATTAGGACCAACACTCCAGCATTTGGGAGTTGGTAATGACTTCCTCAATAAGACTCCTAAAGTGAAAGAATTACAGTCTAAAATCAATGAATGGGATGCCAGTAAACTAAAAAGTTTCTTTACAGCCAAGTAAATAGTCAAAACAGTCAAGAGAGAACCTACAGGATGGGAGAGAAACATGGCCTGTGGTCCCTCTGACAGGGGACTAATATCAAAAATTTATATAGAACTCTAAAAACTTAAAAACACAAACAATCCAATCAAAAAATGGGCCAGAGAGCTAAACAGAAAATTTTCAATGGAGGACATTGATCAAGCCAATGAACACATGAGAGAGTGTTCTAAATCACTAGCAATCAGAGAAATGCAAATCAAAATTACCTTAAGATTTCACCTCACTCCAGTCAAACTGACAAAGATGAAGAATACAAATAATAACAAATGCTGGAGGGGTTGTTGGGAGATAGGAACACTAGCACATTTTTGGTGGAATTGCAGATTGGTCCAGCCACTCTGGAAAGCAGTGTGGAGACTCCTCAAAAAATTAGGGTTGGATTCACCATACAATCCAGCTATCCCTCTTCTATTTTCCCAGAGGAGTTAGAATCAGCACATTACAGCGGCACAGCAATATCCTTGTTCATAGCAACTTGATTTATAATAGCTAAATTATGGAACCAACCCAGATGCCCCTCATCGGACAAATGAATCCAAAAACTCTGGTATATATATACAATGGAGTTCTACTCGGCTATTAGAAACAATGATATTATATCTATTGAAGGTAAATGAATGACGTTGAAAGAAATCATGCTGAGCAAAGTTAGTCAAACACAGAGAGTCAAGGGCTGAATGGTATCCCTCATTTGTGGAGGCTGGACCTAAATCCAGGCTCAGAAGTAAAGTAGACAAATTCATGTTTTAGATCCATAGAACAAAAATGCAAAATGTTAATATTTATGAGATACAGTTACAATGTACTTTATAAGATATTTGAACAAGCTATGCTGCACTCTTGTACAAAAATACAAATGTTTAATCCCATTGTCAAATATTTTGAAGAATAACAAGGAGTGATAGGAAGGAAGGAGAAGGGGAAATGTTGGAACTAAGATAAAGAATGATACATTCCAATCAGTTATAAATGTCATTATGTATAATATAGCCATATATATATATGTTCTTCATAGGTATAAGAATTATGTCACTGTATTTGGGTTTTTTTAGGAAGAATATAGGACCCAGAAGAAATGCAAGAGATCAAGGGATGAGATAAGGGAGGTAGAGGGATGGGGGGAGGATATTGAACA
>PVKS010011914.1:0-49993 GCA_004027875.1 Aplodontia rufa | reverse complement strand
TGTTCTTTCAGAGGCTTGGGGGGAAAAAAAAAAACAAATCCTTGGTCAATAGGCCTCTGAGATGTTGGGGATTTTTCTCAATGTGTCCAACCTCAATATTTCCAAAGCAGTTTATAATCAGATGTCCTTCACTCCCCTGAAGACCTCTTAGAGTTTCACAGAAGCCCCCAAGATGTCCCTCAAGATGCAGAGAGAGAATTCAAATTACCCACTGATGGGCCTAGGGCTGGGAAAAGTCCGAAAGTTGATCTTTGGCCTAGACTCGGACACCAAAATGTGATTCTTTCCCAAACAAACCCACTTCCCAAATGCCAAGGATCCTCCAGGTCAAAAAGGGCTTCCCACAAAGGCAGTCACCAGGGCACAGCTGTGGTCCTTCTGACCCCACAGCAACCCTGACCTGCTGGGGCTTCTATTCCCAACCTTCTGAGGCCCATGCTGGGCTACCAAGAGGATAACGATCCCTCCAGGCCAGGTCAGTCATTTCTCAAAGGGCCTTCCTATGCAAGAAGCCTCGGGCACCAGCACAGTAAGCAAACCAGACAGGCAATGGAGGGGTGGAATCTGGGAGGCAGCTGACAGCTGCCCCACTAGTGACTTCCCCCACTAGTAGCCTCCCTGTGGCTTCTTCTAAAATCCAACCCAGATTTCACACTGGCCTTCGAGGGTTCAAGCTCCTCATCCCTTTCGCACATGCTGGTGTCTGGACATGCCGAGGCTCCCTTCGGAAAGTTCTTTTCCCCAACAGTCTATCACCTAACCTGTACACAGAGCTCAAATACCTCTCCCAGACCTTCTGTGGATCCTGCATCCAAATCACAACACTTTCCCTTTTCTTTACCACAACGTGTAATTATTTAATTGTACTTGTTCTGTGTTTACCATTAGTCTCTTCCACCACACAGAAAGACCAAAGGGAAAAGGAACCATCACTTTATACCTGTGCTTAGCATCTGGGAGATGTTCAAGAAATAGTTTTAAAATAAGCAGAAAGAAAGAGCAAACGAAAGCGCATTAGACATCTATGCACAATGTTAAACACGTTCCAAATCCTATCACCTTTTAATTACCTTAGCTCTTTCAGTCTTTACCCCTGCTTTTACTTTAACTTTCTTGGTACCCCTTCTGATCTTTCAAATGAGAATTTTTAAATTCTTATAAAAACTAATCACTTTTGTGCTTCTGTCATGACCTTAGTTCCTTTTTCTCTGTGTTTTCCTGTGTTTGCTACATTTCATTAAGTTCATTATCTCCAGTAATTAGGTCAGCAATTCTACAAGTAAGTTATCTTTACGGTCTTCTTTGTATAACTTTCTGATTATCAATAAAGAACAAAGGAGAACTTTGCTTTTCCCTTTCATACAAAGAAGAACTTAAAATCTTTTTTCTCCCAAATCCCAAGTTTTATAAAACTTGTATCACTAAAGCATCACACTTTACCATTTCCATTTCCCCTTTTTATAACAGCTCTATTAAGATATAATTCACATACATTTCACCCATTTAAAGTATGCAGTTTAATGGTTTTAGGCTATTCAAAGAATTACACAATCATCATCTGAATTTGAGAATAGTCTCAATGCACAAAACAAAACCTCCTGCTTATTAGCAGTTACTCCTTATTTTCCTCTGCCCTCTCCCTCTCCAGCCCTAAGAAATCATCAATCTGCTTTCTGTCTCCATAGACTCGCCTATGCTTGACATTTCATATAAACATATAATATGTGGTCTTTTGCGCCTGGCTCCACTCATCCTGATGTTTTCAAGACTTACCCCATGACGTAGCGTGTTTCTTATCTTCTTATGGCCAAAAAAAGATTTCATTGTATGAATATACACATTTTATCCATTTACAAATTGACAGACATTCAAGTTGTTTCCGCTTTTTGGCTGTTGTCAATAATACGCCCCTGAATATTCATGTACAAATTTTATGTAGACAGACGCTTGCATTTTTCTTGGGTATAAATTGGAAGTGGAGCTGCTAGGTCATAGAGTCACTCTATGCTTAAAATTTTGAGGAACTGCCAGACTCTTTTTTTCCAAAGTGGTTGTACCATTTTATTTCCCAGGAGCAGCATATGAGGGTTAGAATTTCTCTTCCCATCAACACTCTCGTCCATCTTTTTTATTATAACCATTCAAGTGGTTATATAGTGTAGCTCACTGTGATTTTGAATCACATTTCCCCAATGGCTAGTAATGTTGGGCATCTTTTCATGTGTTCACCAACATTTGTGTATCTTCTCTGGAGAAACTGTCTTTTTTTGGGGGGAGGGTACAGGGGATTGAACCCAGGCATGCCAGGCTAGTGCTCTACCACTGAGACACATTCCTAGCCTTCTTTGTTATTTGTAATTATTTGTCTTATTACGTGAGTTATAGGAATTCCTTATAAAAATCTACATTCAAGTTCCTTGTTAAATATGCAATTTGGAGAGTTTTACTTTCTTAATTATGTCCTCTGAAGCACAAAAATTTTTACTTCTGATGGAGTTCAACGTATCTATATGTTCTTTGGGTACAGGGCTTTGGGTGTCCTATCTGAAAAAAAAAAATCACCTAATCCAAAATCACAAGTATTTACACCTATATTTTCTTCCAAGGGTATGATGGTTTTTTAGCTCTTAGTCTTGGATCATCCCTGAATTTCTAAATCATTGCATTCATTTGTGATTACATTAGCAACATTAGGTCTAACACTATGGTGAATCACGTTTAATCACCAATATCAATCAACACATTGTATCCTGACTTCCTACTCTTGATCTATAACTTTGCCTCTGCTCAAGCTCAACTGCTGTGGTCTTCCTTGGTGTAGGGTCTCTTCCTCTTGTGTATCCAAGAGCATGATTCAGTAACTTTCAACAACAACGTTTCTGGGTATCAGATTCTTAGAGCACAAACATCTTTCCTCCCAAATGTTGTTAAATTACTACCCAAACATCGCTCATTTCCCCACTATCCTCTGGGACTTAGTATCATAGACAAGTCTGAAGCCTTGCCAGAGTTTCATTTCTTGAGAAACCCATTTTTGTCTGCTTAAATACTACCGTAACTTTTTTTCTTTAATCTTACAATTCAAATTCTGCCAGAAAAAATCTACGGCTCTGTGTGTATTCACTTTGACCAGGATAAACATTTTATCCTAAAAACTGAGAATTTCTTTTAGACTTTCCAGGAAGTCTTAATTCATTATAAATCTTGGATCAGTGCTCCATTTAAGCCTTGGGTTAAGGTGCTCCTTTTCCAGAGATTCTTCAATTAGCGTCCATCCTCAGGAATCCATTTTTATCCCTTTCTCATCACAGTCTTGCTTCTTTCCTTGGCTTCCTGGGAAGGCATCTCACATGTACTCTATCTACATCCTAATTCAGAAGTATAATATCATTTCTGTTCTGAACAACTGCTTTGATGGATTTTCATTCTGCTGCAGCAAACTTTAATAATAAAAACTTTTGAAACTTGTCTTGCTCAGCTCTACTTCAAGCTCATTATTTTTATACCAGAACCTCTCGTCACCATGGCTTTTCATTCCACAGAAGTCCTATCTTCTTGTGTGCCATTCAGAATGCCATGTTCCTACATTTTATCCTGATCCCTGAAATAATTTTCAAAAGCGTGTTCCTTTTCTACATATCCTGGATGGTCCCTTTCCCTTGGGCTCTGGTAGGTGAACTCGGTCCAAGTGAATTTTCTCTATGTACTCAAATTCCAACAAGAGTAGGTCTACCAAAAGCCAGTGTCAAGACCTGAGGAGGCACAAGTCTCCTTGGATTGCCCTCACTAGCACTGCATCTCAGATCTGCTGCTGGAGGGCAGGCAGACACACCCAATGTCTTGTAAGCCTTTACCTCTCAGCTCAGGCAGACTTCAATGTGATGGTACATCTTCCCCAGGGATTGGGGCTGTACATTCTGAACTGATGAGACCTTTAAATCTGCTTCTTAGATCTTCTCTGCCCACAAAGCAATGGTAGGTGGAAAATACCAGCAACACACCTCCTACTCCAGGGCTGTCCTGAACTTGGCTATAGGATGGCTGCAAAGCCATGGCTAATGTCAGACCAAAGGTACAACTGGCCAGCATCTCAAATGTTATCAATCCCCAGAATCTCAGAACAAGGGAGACACAGGTGCTGGTGATAAAGAATTTCTTCTTGCCATTCTTCATTAAGGCAGGACTTGGCCACTCTGAAAAGGTCACTAACTACTATCCTTACTAACCAAGGCCCATTGTCATTTTTTTTTTTTTAAGAGAGAAGGATAGTGAGAGAGAGAGACAGAGAAAATCAATTTTTGTTGAGTTTTTCACATGGCTCTCGTTGCTCTAACACCTAATTGTATACATGGGTGCTGGGGTTTGAACCCGTGTAACTGCACATGTTGGGCAGGTACCGTAACCACCAAGCTACCACTCCAGCTCCCCTCTGTCCTTTATAATTGGTAAAATGCCCATTTTCATTTTCCAAAGTATGCTTTTGTGTTTTTCAATGTTCATATAGGTTTTAGTGGAAAGGAAGACTCGCTAGTTGCCTTGAAACAACCCAAATGTTGATCAATAGGTCAATTGATAACTGGAATATCCATGTAATGGAATACTACTCAGCAATAAAAATGAACAAACTGTTGATACACACAGAAACATGGAAGAATCTAAAATAGGGCCAACAGTCAGTGTAATACAAAGTGAGGAAAGGCTGAAAGCTTTATCTCTAAGATCCTGAACAAGACACTTTTGCATTTTTATTCAACATTGTTCTAGAAGTCCTAGCCAAAGCAATCAGGAGAGAAAGAAAAGGCATCCAAACTGGAATAGAGGAAGTCAAATTACTACTGTTTAGTCTTATATACAGAAAATCTCAGATTCCACACACAAAAAAAACCTATTAGAATAAATGACTTCATGGGGCTGGAGCAGTGGCTCAGCAGTTTAGGCGCTTGCCTGGCAAGCACTAAGACCCGAGTTCAAACCCTAGCACCACATACACAACTAAGTGTTGGAGCAACTAAGGCCATGTGAAAAACTAAATAAAGTTGTTTAAAAAAAAAAAAACGAATGACTTCAGCAAAGTTGCAGAACATAAAATCAACACACAAAATCAGTAGCCTTTTAATATACCATTAGTGAATTATATTAACTAGAAATCAAGAAGCAATCTCATTTACAACAGCTAAGAAAAAATAAAATACCAAGGAATAAACTTAACAAAAGAGGCAAAAGATCTCTAAAATGAAAACTAGAAATCAATGTTAAAGGAAATTGGACATGAAAATTTAAAGAAACACATCATGTTCTTGACTGAATGAATCAGTATTGTTAAAATATCCAAATGACCCAAAGCAATCAATAAATTTAATGTAATTACTATCAAAAAACCAATGAGAGTCTTCATAGAACTAGGAAAAAACGATTCCAAAATTTGCATGGAATCATGAAAAAAAAAAAAAACCTGAATAGCCAAAGGAGGAAGGAGGCAATACACTACCACTAGCCAACTTGAAAATGTACTACGAAGCTGTAGTAATCCAAACAGAATGGCATTGTCATCAAAACAGACACAAAGATCAATGGAACAGGATAGAGAGACTAGAAGTAAACCCATATATCTACAGCCAACTGATTTTCCACAGAGGTGGTAAGAACACACATTGGAGAAAGAACAGCTTTTTCAATAAATGGGGCAGGGAAAATCGGATATCTACATGCAGAAGAATGAAACTAAATCCTTATCTCTTCCCAGTTACAAAAATCAACTCAAAATAGATTAAAGACTTAACTGTGATAACTGGAACTATGAAACTACCAGAAGAAAACACAGGGGAAATGCTTTGGTGCATTAAAATGGGCAAAATTTTTTGGCACAAAAATAATTCCCAAGGTTTTTTTTTTAAGAGTATTTTTGAATGGGATGGGTTTTTCTGATTTCTTCTTCAGTTGTATCACTGTTGGAGTATATGAAAGCTATTGGTTTGTGGGTATTGATTGCATATCCTCCTACTTTGCTGAACTCATTTATAACCTCTAAAAGTCTTTTCGTGGAGTTTTTTGGTCTTGTTTTGTTTCGATTTCCAGATATAGGACCATGTCATTGGCAAACAGATAGTTTGACTTCTTTTCCTCTTGTTTCCCTTTTCTTGCCTGATAACTCTGGCTAATGTTTCGATGACTATATTGAATAGGAGTGGTGAGAGTGGTCAGCCTTGTTTTGTTTCTAATTTTAGAGGAAATGCTTTCAGTTTTTCTCCATTCAGTATGATGCTGGCTTTGGGTTTGTCAAAAATGACCTTTCCAAAGTTGATATAAGTTCCTTCCATCCCTAGCTTCTCCAGTGTTTTTAACATGAATGGGTGCTAGATTTTATGAAAGGTTTTTTCCTGCATCTATTGAGATGATCAAGTGATTATTGTCCTTAATTCTGTTTAAATGGTGAATTTCATTTATTGATTTACATATGTTAAACCAACCTTGCACACCTGGAATGAAACTCACTTGATCAAAGTGTATGATCTTTTTGAAGTATTTTTAATGCAATTTGCTAATATTTTGTTTAGAATTTTTGCATTTATGTTCATCAGGGATATTGTTTCCTTTCCTCGTATATCTCTGTCTGGTTTTGATCTAACCCAGCAGGTAAAAGAGCTCAATTAGTGAAAATTATAGAACACTGAAAAAAGAGATTGAAGATGACTTTAAAAGATGGAATGACAACCCATGTTCTTGAAGAAGCAGAATTAATATTGTTAAAACGGTCACAATATTGTATAAAAGCAATATACAGATTCTATATAATCCACATGAAAATACCAATGACATTCTTCACAAAACTAGAAAAAAAAAGTCCTAAAATTCATTTGGAAGAATAAGACCCAGAATAGTCAAAGCAATACTATGCAAGAAAAGTGAAGCAAGAAGCATCACAATAGCTGATCTGAAATTATCCTGCAGGACAGGAGTAACAAAAACAGCCTGGTATTGGCATTAAAATACACACGAAGACCAACGGAACACTACAGAAAACATAGACAAACCCACATCCTTCCAGCCATCTGATACTTGACAAAGGTGCCAAAAATACATTTTGGAGAAAAGAGAGCCTTTTTAACAAATGGTGCTGGGAAAACTGGATAGATATATAGAGAAAAATGAAATTAGTCTATCTCTCACCCCCGCACAAAACTCAAATCAAAATGGATCAAAGACTTAAGAATTACATCAGAATCCTTACACTCACAACTGCTAGAAGAAAACATAGGGTCAATACTCCATCTTATAGGTGCTGGCAGTGACTTCCTTAACAAGATACCAAAGCTCAAGAAATAAAACCAAGAATCAATAAGTGGGATGCCATCAAACTAAAAATCTTTTGCACAGCTAAGGAATCAATTAAGATCGTGAAGAGGGAGCCTAGAGAACAGGAGAAAATCTTGACCAGCTACTCCTCTTATAGGGGAATAATAATATCTAGAATATACAAAACTCAAAAATTTCATACACACACACACGCACACACCAAATAACCCAATCAATATATAGGCAAAAGGCAAAAGAACTAAACAAATGCCTCAGAAGAAACACAAATGGCTAATAAATATATGAAGAAATGTTTACCATCTCTAGCAATTAGGGAAATGCAAATCAAAATTTGCAAAACTACATTAAAATTTCCCCTCACTCTAGTCATAATGGCAACGATCAAGAATACAAACAATAATAAAAGCTGGCAAGGTTGTGGCGGGGAAGGTACACTTGTACATTGTTGGTGGGACAACAGACTAAAACCACCACTCTGGAAAGCAGCAAGGAGCTTCAAAATAGGGATGGAACCACCATATGACTCAGCTTTTCCACTCCTTGGTATTTTCCCAAAAGATCTAAAATTGGCATACTACAGTGATATAGTCACTTTGACATTTACAGCAGCACCATTCACAATAGCTGTATTATGGAATCAACCCAGGTGCCCATCAATGGACAAATGAATGAAGAAGTTGTTGGGTACTTATATGATGGGTTTACTCAGCCACAAAAAAGAATGAAACTGTGGCTTCTGCCAGTAAATGAATGGAAATGGAGAACACCATGCTAAGTGGAATAATGCAAACTCAAAGGTTGAATGTTTCCTCTCGTATGTGGAATTCTGTTAGAGTAAAATAAAGGAAAGGGAGAGGGAAGTTTAGGACAACATACAGACAAAGAGAAGATCAGTAACATGGAAGAAGGAGATCGAGAGGCAGCGTGGAGGGATAGGTAAGGGGAGGCAATACAAAATGAATTCTTTAAAAACTCAAGTTATGTGAATACATAAATATGCCATAGGAAATTACACCTGTATGCATAAGTGAAAAGAACCAATCAAATATAACTAAAGAGATGAGCCAAAGGAAGTCTACCAGAGTAAAGGAAGGAGAATGGGGGACAGGAGGGAGAACAGGAGAGAGAAGGGGAGTATCATGAACTGAAATCGAATTCCATTCATGTGTGAGTTGGTCAGGAACCTGACTACTAGGTATAACCTCTAAATTAAAAAAAAAAAAAAAAGGCAAAAATAGACATATGGGATGACATCAAACTAAAAAAGTTTCTCGTCAAAGAAAATCAGCAAAGTGAAGAGACGACTTATAGAATGGAAGAACATTTGCAAACTAAACTTCTGACAAAGGGTTACTATTCAAAATATAGCAGGAATTCAAGCAAGCATGATTTTTAAAATGTGCAATAGACACCAATAGGCATTCCTCAAAGAAAACAAATACATGATCAGCAGGTATATGAAAAATGCTCAAAATCATTAATCATCAGAGACATGCGAATCAGATCGCAATTAGATACCACTTCAACCCAGTAAAAACAGCTATCACCAAAAAGACCAAAGACAACAAGTGATGGTGAAGATGTCACAAAAGGGAACCCCTGTGTACCACTGGTGGGAAGAGTATAATGATTACAAAGAACGGTATGGAGATTCCTTGAAAAAACTAAAAATACGGGGCTGGAGAGGTGGCTCCGCAGTTGAGTGCTTGCCTGGCATGCACGAGAACCCGAGTTAGAATCCCAGCACCACATACACATCTAAGTATTAGAAAAACAAAGGCCAGAGGAAAAAATGAATAAAATTGATTCTTTCTCCCTCTCTTAAAAAAAATCCACTCCTGTATATATTGAAAGAAAATGAAATCAGTATGTAGAATAAATAATACCTGCATTTCCGTGTCTCTGCATTACTATACACAGTAGCCAAGACCTGAAATCAAACTAAGTGTACATCAACTGATGAATGGATAAAGAAAATGTGGTACATTGCTATAGTTTGGGTCTTAAATAGTCCCCAGTGGCCTATGGGTTAAAAAGGAACAACCCCTAGATTAGTGCTATTGGGGACAGGTTAGGTCACTGGGGGTGTGCCCTGGAGGGGATATTGGGACCCCAGCCCTTCCTCTCTCAGCTTAGTTCCAACGTGTGCCCCCACCTTGACACAAGGAAGAGAGACTCTAGGCAACAATACTGTACTGTATATTTCAAAAAGCTAGAAAAAAGAAGTGTGGATGTTTTCATCATAAAGAAATAATGTTTAAGGAGATGGATATGTTTACCTTGATCTAAACATTACACAATACATACATGTATTAAAACACATGGTATCTGGGGTTGGGGATGTAGCTCAGTGGCAGTGCGCTTGCCTAGCATGCGCAAAGCCCCGAGTTCGGTCCTCAGCCCTAAAAAAAAAAAAAAAAACATGGTATCTCATTAATATGTACAATGTTTTTTATGTATTAAAAATAAATTTAAACAAGAAAAAAAAGAATATATACTGTATGATTCCATTCATATAAAATTATCAAGAATGTAAACCACCATGAGGAGAGGGAACACGGAGGGATGGGGAACAGGCTTCACCGAGGCACAAGAAGCCCAGTGCAGGTGATGGCGAGTACGCTCGTTACCTGGTGACGGTGGCGTTTCCCTACCATGTTCACACATCAAAACTCAAGCCGTACTTCCAGGTACGTTCAGTTTGTTGCACATTGATTTTATCTCCCTAAAACTATAATGAATTAACTGACAAAATACACTCATGACTGGATCGCAGTTTGCACACAAAGGCCTATCTGAGGACCATCACTCGCAGTTGATGGACCCCAGCTTCCAGAGAAGGGCTGAAGAGTAGAACACCCGACTTTGGAAGAAAGAGGGGGCAAGCCTCAGCACACGCTGCCTCTCATCCCCAAAGCAATGGGGCCCTCCTCCTTAGCAGTGGCACCTACCCAAAGTTATAGAGATTTGTGGTGGTTTTAACTAAGACCCCCAAATTTACTGAGTTGGAGTGGCAGGGTCTCTCCCCTCTCTCTTTGAACCTGGATATGCTTGTGACTGCTGCAGTCAGTAGAAGGTGACACAAGTGATGCCCAAGGATGATTCTAAAAGGTGGGGCAGCTTTGGCCTGGCCGGCTGGAACTCTTGCCCTTGGAGCCTCGTGAGACTATGGAAGTGTGATAACCACCATGCTGGCAAGAAGCCTGCCACCAAGGCCGGGACTAGATGCTCCAGTTGGTGGCTTGAGCCTTCTAGGCATCCACCCTCATTGCCAGACATGTAACAGAGGCTTTTCCAGGGCACTCCAGCCCCCAGACTTTAAATCTTCCCCAATGAGGCCTGGACTGTCTATCCTGCCTCATACTTAACCCACAGAGTCTGTGAGCACATTAAAACAGCAGTTACAAGTCACTAAGCATTGGGGAGATTTGTTACAGAGCAATGATGACAGATACAACAGTTAATGCAGTAATTAGTGGTTTTCTCCCTTGCTTGGGCTAGGCAGCAAGTCTTATGCCCTGCCATGCTTCCAAGGCACATACAGAAATACCCCATTTTATTTGAGCCAACCTGAACTCATGCAGGTGGGGATGGAGCAAGAACACAGGCCCCAGGGATCACTCTTAGAGGGACCCCTCACTGAAGCATCGCCCCCAACTCAAATATGACTCACTTCCTCCACTATCTGTGGGAGGATGGGTGCAGGCAGACAGGATAGGACAGTGTTAGAGACAAAGCAGCAATTTATAAACACCTGCGGGTTGTATATGGGACCAATCAGAGCACACTCAACTGGCGTCATGGTTGCTGGGCAGATTAGTCAGAAATGGGTTAAAAAGAAAGATATGATTGGACACAGGAACCTCACCAGAACTGCTAGTGAGCGGAAAGTGATTGGAGCAAGTAGGGGAAAGATGACTGGCTTAGCCAAGATACATATGTGCTTCTCATTTCCACAATAAATGCTCTTGGACCCTCCACCCAAGAAGTCTGGCGTCTGTGTCTTGACTCTGCTTACCCCTGAGGCTTGGCCCCAAGGAACTTCCCACAGTGGGTGAAGGTCCCTCTGGCCCAGGGGAAAAGGCAGTGATGGACAAAACTATCCATACCACTTAAAGGGGCCTGTGGAGCTTTACCCCATCCTGACAGTGCAATGTCTCTTTGCCTTTGGGGACCACACAACACCAATGGAGCTATCATCAATCTTTCCCTATTGGTGTGACCATGTTTTACAGAGAGAAGACAGGACTCCTCTCATTGGACATAATGACAGGTCCTGGAATGGACATGTGACCCAAACAGGACCATTTGAGTTCTGTTTTTGAAGTTTGATATGACTGAGCCACAGGCCCCAAACCCCACAGAAGCTGCACCTGCCAGAGACCATGTATCCCTCTGTTTTCTGCTACTATAATGAAATATTCTGAGTCTGGGTACTTTATGAAGAAAACAGGTTCATTCATCTCACAGTTCTAGAGGTTTAAGGGCATGGCACCCGCATTGCCTCAGCTCTGATGGGGATTTCATGGCAGACAGCATCACACTGGCAGAAGTGCATGTGGGAGAAAGATCCACGGCAAGTCAGCAAGCCAGCGTGAGAACAGGGTTCCATGAGAACCACACTAATCCCTTCCCAGGGCAAGCCCCAGGTGACCTCCCAAGGCCCAAACCAAGGCAAACCACAGCAGGCACTCTGCTACCATTGGAGAAGACCCAACTGAGAATTAAGCCAACACAGACAAGGCAAGAGATAGCAAGAAAAAGAAACAGAGTCCCAGTCACATTGCTATAAACCCTGGTTCCAGTCATGACTGAAGCTAAGCTCCCATGATGGACGTTTCTTGCGAGCCGATAAATTCCCCACTTGAGATGGAAAAAGTCCTGACCAACACAGGGCCCCCCTGCTGCCCCTTGTCTCTAAATGCTCCTTCATATTTGTCCAGCTGTAGTGGGAACTGCAGTGTTTTCCAGTGATGGGAACAGCTGAGCGTTTAAGGAGAAAATGAGATAACAGATGTCTTGTGCCGGCATAGTGCCAGACGTGTGGCTGACGTCCCCGTGTGCTTCTGCAACCGCACAATGGTGAGAGTGCTGAGGGACCCACGCACGCAGGGCTGCCTCCCAGCCACGCACATCTGAGACGGCGCGCCTGGGAAGCAATCTCACTCACGCAGGCGGGCGGCCCAAGGGAGAGCCCCATAGCCAAAACTCCAATTCACAAAGACAAAGGCACATTCTGAGCAGCTGGCACAGATCCTGCCAAAAACTTCCCCCCTTGACGGGAGGATTCACTCCAGAATTCTCGAAGTTCATCTACTTAATTTAAAATTCAACTCACTTTACAAAAATCTCACATTATAAACAACTTGTTGATGGTATCTGTTACTGAAACACGGCACCCCTGTAGAAGAATCTATGCCTTTTCCCCTACAGACAACGCTCACCCGTGAAAGGGCTTATAGTGCAGCCTTATCAAAAAGTTATTACAAAACATTTTATCTGGCAGCCAGAAATGACATGCAGGAGTCTGAACACAGGCTGCTAGCGGCTGCCTGCCACAGACAACTGGAAGGAAAAAAAAAAAAAACGACAGAAAGAGGGTGCCTTTAAATCACAGAATCCCCAAATAGGAAGCAGGTGGCCAAATGCCATCGGTCGCGTGCTGGTGGACTCCTCAGACCTCCTGCAGAAAATGCCCACGTCACTCGCGCTGGCAGTGATTCAATGAGAACTGTATTCTTACTGCGACTTCAACAGCTTCCGTTCTTTTTGCTGTTGCTGTGTTCCCTTTTTAGGTAGTTGGTGGTGTATTAGGACTCCAAGTAACTACTCTTTAATATGGTCAAAACTGGAAGGTCTTCAAGAAGCCTGTACTGTCAGCACCGGAATCAAGAAAAAAAAAAGTCATGGGAAAGGAAAGCAGAATCCGAGTCTGAGCCATCCAACTCTGCTCTGGCTTCCTCTCCCGGCTACTTGCTCCACTAGCTGATCCAGACTGGAATCACCAGGGGAGTCTGCCCCAGCAGCGGAAGAGGCCCATGTCTCATTCACCTGGGCAAGGCCTCAGGCACCCAGCACCCGGCCAAACAAGGTAAGGAAGCCACCCTGGAGTCACGGCTTCTGGTCTCCTCTAAGTCCCCCCCAGTCCAAAAATCATTCAGCTCCTACTGCCAGCAGGGCGATTTGCTGGCAGGGAGTGGGGCATTGATTTTCACAACATAGACACATCCCCATTTTCTACTGTAAAGGGAAGCTGCGTGCCAACAAAACATGCCTCCTGCCACTGCTCCCAACAGCCCTCTGCGGCTGACAGTGGTCTGGGTGGGAGCCTCTGCAATAATCCAGGAGATGGAGGTTTGGAGAAGATACACCCTGCCCAAGGACACCCAGTAAGCCAGGACTGACTGACTCCAGGATCTGTCCCCCATCCTGATTGGCACGGAGTCCTGTGTGTCCAGAATCAATTCTGACACTGGGATTTTTTGAGGAGTCAGGCATGTGTACAACATGTACAAGTATTGCTATGGTTCAGATATGATGTGTCCCCCAAAAGCTCATGTGTGAGATAATGCAAGAAGGTTGAGGTGAAATATTTGGGTCACAACAGCCTTAATCCATTCAGTGTGTTCATCGGCTGACAGGGACTAATCGAGGGGGGCCAAGTCGGTGGAGCCTGGCTGGAGGAGGAGGATCGCTGAGGTGTGCCTTTGGGGTTTATGTTTTGTCCTGGTCAGGAGAGCTCCCTCTCTCCTTCTTGGTGCAATGCCCTGAGCCACACTCTCCCACCAGGATGCTCTGCCTGGCCTCAGGATTCTCTGGGATTCTGCGCACCTGCCTGAGGAATGCAATCAGCCATTTATACACTGAGACCTCTGAAACCCTGAGCTCTCAGATAAACTCCTCCTCCTCTAATTGTTCTTGTCAGGTCTTTTGGTCACAGCAGTGAAAAAGCTGACTCTAAACAGAAATGCACTACAGGAGCCACCCTTCTCTGGAGTGAGCTGCTCTGCAAATCCACAGGAAGCCCAGCAGTTTTCAAAAACAGGATCCAATCTTTTGTCCAGGGAGTACCCACCAACCTGTCCACCTCTCTCCTTCAGAGCCCTCTGTCCCAGCCCACCTGCCTAGGGGGTCTGCTCAGCCCAGAAGCTCCCTCACCCCAGACTCACCCTTCCCACCACCACCCACAGTGTCCACCAAGGGCTGGCACATCGTGATGAAGAGAAAAGCAGAGAGCCAAAGACCCTTCCAGAAGCAGGTTCAGGGCAAGGCGGGAGGCAGGGGAAACAAAGAGGGGCAATTTTGCTCCTCAAGGGACACACAGATGCTCAGATCACTACAAGAGCCAAGCTGCCCCCACCCTCACTGCTGGAGAATACATATTTATACTGAAAAAGGCCATTTTTCAAACTCAGGGACAAGCCAACCAGGCTTCTGACAGAAACTGATTGAAGGCCTAGGCCTCCATGCACCTCTGACAACTGGTCACCAACAAAATGATTAACTGCCTCCCTGAGAGGAAACCAACAGGCCAAATGTGACTCACACAACACCTCAGGGACAGAGCAGTCAGGAAATCCCAACACTGAGCTCTGTACACTGCTGACTGTCAGCTCCACATAGGGAGAGACGGTGGAGGGGGATTAAAACTCCCCCAAAAGCAGTTGGAAAAGCAACAGCTGACCTTGGCGGTGGTGGGTAACTGTATTTTCCAGGAGTGAGCTATGTTTCTGTAAATATTGACATAAGGAATGGCTCATTTCCTTTGCAGGGTCCCTGAAGGCCAAGCAGACACACCCTAAGGAATCCGCAGGACCCCAGCTTATAAACTCTGCCCCTCTCTGCCCTCCCCTTGCCCAGAGCTGCCCTGAGCATCTCAGAGCACAGCCACAGCAGGAGGTACCCCCAGGGCAGATGTGAGCAAGACCTACCTCCCTTCACAGCAGGTCCCAGGTTCCAACCTAGCCGCCCCCAGAGCCGACCACCAAGGGTGCCTGACATTTTCTGCTCCACTGGGCAGGAACACTCCAGCTTTATAGGGCATTTCCCCTAAGCTTCCTTGTCCAGCTCTCTCCAAACCCAGTGACAGGGAGTTTGATCTATGACTTGCTAATGGATTGAGAAAGGTAGGGCTCCTTCAGCCCTGGGGCAGTTTGTGCAACCCCATACCAGTTCCAGCCAGTGAATTCCCTGTCTGGCCTTGCACAAGAAATTGCCCGTTGCTTGGAAAGAAGTCTATGCAAAATGAACCCTCTACATTTGCAGCTGGAAATCCCCCAGCAAAATTGGGCAGCAGCTGTCCCAGTGAGACTTTTTGCTGGGCTTTTCCATGAGAAACTAATGTACCAAAAAAGCTAGACTTCTCTGTAGAGGGGAAAAAAATTAAAAAACAAAAGCCATGCAACCTAAAGTCATTTCTTAAAAAGACCAGAGCGTCTGTTCTCCTTCCCCTGTATTCTGGTGGACTTTCTGGCCTGAGGCCTCCTGCTGGGAGGGAAGCGGGTGTACACTCCTTTGCTTGGTCACATTCTCTCCTGCTCCCTCCCTTGGAGAGAACATGAATGTTGCTGATTCAAAAATCAGACACTTCTGCAGGAGTTGGCAAGGGCCTTGCTCTCCACCCCTGCCGCCCCCTGGAACACCAGGCCAGCACCCCGGCCATGTGCTCACTCAGCCGCCTGGCCCAGGACCTTCTGGGGTCCACAATCCCTCCTCCAGCCTCAGGGCCGAACCAGCTGCCAGGAGCTTCTCTGAGCCACCTGGACAGCCCCAGCCAGCTTGCACTTTAAATAATAAACTATGCATTCTTGGTTCGTCTGCAGCTCTGGGCAGATTTTCCTATTTAAGCTGGAGGCCTTCTCTGCTTTGAGTTACTGAAGTGGGGCCGGCATGTGTTGCATAAGAGTCCAGGGCAGGACTGGGGAGAGACAGCACTACTTTTTGTTCCTCTGTTTGGTGGAACTGCACGTGGGAAAAAGGGTTCAGATACATACACAAAAGAAAAATCCTGGCTGGAGCAGTGGCTCAGCAGCACAGCGCTTGCCTGGCATGGGCAAGGACCCGAGTTCAAACCCTAGCACCACAAACACAACTAAGTGTCAGAGAAACAAAGGCCAGATGAAAAAATAAACTGATTCTCTCTCTCCCCACTCTCTTTAAAAAAAAAAAAAAAGAAGAAGAAGAAAGAAAGAAAGAAAGAAAGAAAGAAAAAAACCCCTGCAGATGTCCTTTTTCTGCTTTAATGTTAGAATTTTAATATTTCTTCTTCAAATAATGTGAATATTCAGAAAGAAGCACAATGTGTTTGTCCTACAATAATATTTCTATTTTCACAGAGATCATGTCCAACAGATAACTGCAAAAGGAGATTTAAAAATTACTGAAAATTGAACACAATGCTTAGGTTAATGGGGGGGGAAGGAAATTTATCTATGAGTTGTAATAGGCACCCCCAGAACCTATGAGAATGTTAACTTACATGGTGAAAGGGAATCTGCAGATGTGATTAAACATTATGAGATGCAAATGTTACCCTGGATCATCTGGTTGTATACTTACAAGAAGGGAGCTAAGGGGAACTTGATATAGAAAACAATCGTCAAATAACGCAGCGTGAGAAAGCCTCACTGCAGGCTTTGAGGAAGGAGGAAGGGGTAAGGGATGCAGGCAGCCCTGGAAGCTGGAAAAGCCTAGAGAACAGATTCTCCCCAAAAGCCTTCGGAAGGAATGAAGACGCGCTGACACGGAGTTTAGCGCAACCTGACTGCAGACGTCTGAGTTCCAAAACTAAGATAACAGATCTGTGTTATTTTAGACCACTGCATTTGTGGTAATTTGTTACAGCACCAATAGGAAGTAATGCTTGAGTCTTGCCTTCCAGTCAGAGTGCCTGGCACACAGTGAAGACAACAAACAGTTCATGAAGACTCATGAAGATAAGCATGAAACTCAGAATACAGACAGAGCACTTTGGCGTTCCAGAATCGCATGTGAGGCAATCAGGATGGGCTTCCTAGAGAAGGTGATGTTTGAGTTGGGCCTCCAAAACCAAAATGCACTGCCAAACACAGTAAAAAGGCCACCAAGGTCATTCTATGAGCCAAAGAACACCTTTAATATACTAAAGGCCCTGTGACCCTTTTTTAGATTTGCAATCTAATTTGAGCCACATCAAGTAACAATCACTTAATATATCAAGTAAAGGGGAATCTTTATGGACCTACATTGGCAAACCTAGATAAAATCTGTTAGGAAAATACAGGGAACCAAAACTGATCCAATAAAAAAAAAATACAAAGCTTAAACAGGCCAATTTTTATAGAAGAAACAGAGAAAGTCGCAAAAGAACTACAGTCACAAAAAAACACTAAGCCGGAATAGTTCCGTAAGGGATTAAACCAAACCTTCACAGACCAGACAGCCTGGATGAGTCATAAACTGTACCAGAGCACTGAAAATAAAGATTCCGCAAAGCTAGTTTAACATTACTACTGAGAGTCAGCACATACACACAGAGAAAACGACACAGCAACCCCACATCTGAACACAGACGCCGGGAAAGTAAATCAAACTTTAGGAAACAGAACGCAACATCAGTCCAGGGAACCAGCACACCACAACCAAACGGGATTCATTCCAGGAAGTTAGTTTGGAATCATCTTAGGAAATCTTTAACATAATATACCATATTAATACATTTAAGGAAGAAAATCACATGCAGATGTACAAAACGCTATAAAAGCCTCTGGAAAATTCAATTCCCAGACTACACTCACACCATCCCAGAGACAATATTCGATAGAGATGCTTCCACCTTGGGACCAACCTGCATCTGACAGAAATTGTTAAAAGTCCGCACAAACACAAATAAATAAATGAAAGAGGGGGGTGGGATCTCCTTACACAAAAACAATTACAAACGTGGAAGAAATGATGAGAGTCAGAAAAACAGCACTTCTAAACCATCACAAGTCTGCCGGTGATCAAGAGACACCAAAGGAAGCAAAAGTTTGATGAAGAACAGGATATGGATGCAGTCTCAAAGTGTTCCCACCAGTTACCTGTGATCATACACGGAAACAATGTTCACAGTGGATTAATCTAGAAATACAAGCTTAACCAAGTAATAAATGTTGGCATGTCCAACGATGGACAGACAGCATGTGACTCCCAGGAAGGTGCACCCAAAATAGCACCACCTCACTTCCAGGCCGATCCTGGAAATGCACAGCCTGGGTGTCTTCATGAAGCAGCACTGGATAAAACCAAGTTTGGAGGCAGACTGCAGAATATCCAGACTATACTGGTATTTATTTTATTTTATTCAGAAATTTATTTGTTGAGCAATCAAACAAACTTCCAATGAAATAATATAATATATATATATATATATATATATAAATTCTGAAAATTAGATTTACCCCCAAAAGCCCACCCAATTACCCACCCTTATCCTCCCCCCACCCCTACCCAATACATCTCTACCAATGCCTAAGGTTGTGTGTCACTACACCTTATCAGGGTTTAATACATGAGAGCTGACCACCTTTCACACTGGCCAGGGTCTAGCTCCAGCCTCCACAGATGAGTGAAGACATTCGACCCTTGGTTCCTGGGTTAAGCTAATTTTACTCAGCATAATTTCTTCCATAGCCATCCATTTACCTTCAAAGGCTTCAATATCATTGTTTCTAATTGCTGTGTAAAATTCCATGGTGTATATGTACCACAGTTTTGGGATCCATTCATCCAGTGAGGGAAATCTGTGTTGTTTCCATAATTTAGCTATTGTAAATTGAGCTGCTATGAACATTGATTTTGCTGTGTCACTGTAATGTGCTGATTCTAAATCCCCTGGAAAAATAACCAGGAGAGGAATAGCTGGATCATATGGTGGGTTCATCCCTAGTTTTTTGAGGATTCTCCACACTGCTTTCCAGAAGGGCTGTACCAGTCTGCATCTCCACCAACAGTGTGTTAGTGTCCCTATGTCTCCACAGCCCCTCCAGCATCTATTATTATTTATTTTCTTCATCTTTGCCAATCTGACTGGCGTGAGGTGATATCTTAATGTAGTTTTCATTTGCATTTTTCTCATTACTAATGATTTAGAGCACTTTTTCATGTATTCATTGGCTTGATCAATATCCTCTGCTGAGAAGTTTCTATTTAGCTCTTTGGCCCATTTATTGATTGGGTTGTGTTTTTGTAGTTGAAATTTTTGAGGATTTTGTACATTCTGGATATGAAGCCCTGTCAGAGGAATCATAGCCCATGATTCTCTCCCATTCTGTAGGAAACCTCTTGACTCTTTTGATTGTTTCCTTGGCAGTGCAAAAGCTTTTTAGCTTTATGGGATCCCATTCACTGATTTTTTTACTTTACTTCCTTCACTTTAGGAGACATGTTGAGAAAGTCTTTGCCTACTCCCAAATGCTGAAGTGTTGGACCTTATTTGTCTTCCATCAGTTGCAAGGTAGCTGATTTAATTCCTAGCTCCTTGGTCCATTTTGATTTGATTCTCATGCAAGGAGAAAGATATGGGTCTACTTTCAACTTTCTGCAAGTGGCTGACCAGTTTGTCCAGCACCATAGTGGCAGGCTACGAGATCAGCACCCATAAACCGATAGCTTTATACTGGTACTTTTTTTAAAGTGTGTGAAGATCACAAGTACTAAGCAGTTGACCCAGACTAAAGGAAACTAAGGCGACATGACAACTACATGCAGCGTGGCGGGCTGGAGCAGTGGCTCAGCGGGAGCACTTGCCTGGCATGTGCAAGGCACCCAGGTTCAAGCCCCAGTACCACATGCACAATTAAGTATCAGAAAAACAAAAACCAGATAAAGAAAGAAATAAAATTGATTCTTTCATTCTCTCTTAAAAAATAAAGATAAAACAAAATAAGTGCAACATGGATCCTGGATTGAACTCTGGACCAAGCAAACAAAGTTATTAAAAAAAAAAAAGTTACTGGGACTACTGAGAAAATTTAAACACAAATGGCATGTTAATATAGTAGTATATCAATATTACGTATCCTAAATTTAACCTCCTGAATAGTAAAAGTTCTTAGAAAATATAAAGTATGTGCTGATGGAGGCACAATATCCACAAATTAGTTCAAGTGGCTCAGAAGAAACGTATGTGTGGAAAGAGAAAGGTTAGAGACATTGGAAGTGGTGTGGGAAGGAGGGAGAAAGAATTTAAAAACCCTAAAACAAATAGGGAAAAATGTTAATTGGTGCATACCAATTATGAGTGGGCATAACAAAACTCTGCAACTATATCATAATAGGCAAAAACAAGTAGCTTTTGGTTTGGTTTGGTATGGAGGATTGAACCCAGGGGCATTTAACCACTGAGCCACATCCCCAGCCCTTTTTATTTTTCGAGACAGGGTCTTGCTAAGTTGCTGAGGCTGGCTTTGAACTCACAATCCTCCTGCCTTAGCCTCCTGAGCTGCTGACAAATAGTTATTTTTGAGTCTCGGAGACTGGGGGAAAAAATGGGTAAGAATTTCAAGTGTTAGGCTGGTGGAGGACAGGTGTCACCGGACAAGGATCCGGTTCAGAAACACCAAATTATGGGAAATGGGCGGCGCCTGCAGCCAAACACTGATGTGCTGCTGGAGTGTGGGAAAGATGAGGAACCATGACAAAGACACGGTGAAGAGTCTGTGCAGGGTGGAATGAAACGGCAAAGATGGAGTATTGTGACTACAACAACACTTCTGATCCACTCTGGATCCAAATGTCCTCCATCACCCACAGGGAAGTCAGCTCCGTGAGGGCAGAGACGTTTTTTACTCCCACACTTCAGGCTGGGCAGGAAAAGAAGCCAAAACATTCCAGGACACAGCATCTTGTAAACTGAGGACAGACAGCCACAAGAAGCCAGGAGGCTCTGCTGTCAAATGACCCTGGTGAAAGAAAGAAAAGAAAGAAAGAGAGAGAGAGAAAGAAAAAAGAAAACAAAACCACAGGCCCTGGGGCAAGGGGACATATCAATTCCATGAAGCCCATCTGGTCTCAGAGGTAAGAGGAAAGCTGGGAACTGTAAGTAAAAGGATGCTGGAAACATAGGACTGGAGGCTGAAAGGTGGACAAGCAGGGTAAAAAAGCAGGACTTCTGCCCAGGCAGCAGGTGCCACCCCCAGGGTGTGCAGCAACACAGAGCCAATGCACCCTCCCCTGTCTGAGACATGGCCTCTTCCTGCAGAGTGGCAGCTGTCACCCTGGTGGCTGGGTCCTTACTTTCTCGTCTCGCCCTATCCCTTTTCCAGCAAACACTATGGGGAATCCAAACGTCCTTCCACACCAGACTCTCCCTAGCACTGTACGGGAAGGAGTGATCAGGGCTGGGAACCCTCTTCCCTAGAATACATCCGCAACAACAATGGTGATCTGCTTTGGATCCAAGCGTTTGTCGGCTGCCTGAGGAGAGGGATGTTTCTCTCTTACACACTGCAGATCTCGGGAAGCCAGTACAGAATCTGACACATAGCAGTCAGCAGCAAATAAATGAATCATGGCCCTGATAAGACAAATCACAAGTTTAAATACAGAGGTCTAAAAATAAAATATACTCCAGCCAATTTAGAGAAAACTCCCTCAACACACACCCCATCACTGAAAGCTTAAGAGCACATAGAATATAATATTTACATAAAGGCTCATGCAGACATTGCTCCTGGGCCTGGCTTATCCAATACTAATTGTCCTGGGATCAACCCAGAAAGCAGGTCTTACGAAAGGGAACCCCAGTACACAGGTGGGTGTCCTCAGGCAAGAGGGTGCTCCTTTAGAGGCAGCCCTTACCAATTTTCCTGGACGCCCAGGCCCCAATGCTCTGAACAGTCCTTCAAAGATCTCTAAGCTACTTCTGTTGAATGACTGCACTCTTTAAAAAAAGGAACAGAGGGCTGGAGCAGTGGCTCAGCAGTTATGGCACTTCCCTGCCATGCTCAAGTGTGTTCAAACCCCAGCACCACGTACACAACCAAGTGTCCAAGCAACAAAAGCCACATGCAAAAACTAAATAAAATTGATTCTCTCTCTCTGTCCCTCTCTCTTAAAAAAAAAAAGAAAGAAAGAAAAGAAGGGACAGAGGAGTATAGCATGGGATCAACTGCTAGCTCATGCAGGAAAATTTGAAGTTGAGTATGTTCAGGAGGTAACCAGGTTTCTTAAATTATCAACATTTTTAGATGGTTGGGGTTCTAGAACTGCCTCCTCAGGACAATCACCCCACAACATGCCCTCACATCATCATGCTTCCCATGGCTGCTATGGTGGCAGCTCGCGCTGACGGGTCCCCTCCTCAAGCGCACAATGTTAGTTTTTCCTTTTCTGCAGGCTCTCACTCCTAGAAGTCCATTCAGCCTACATACTCTCAGCCCAGAAATTTGGAAGCTGAGAGCCACTGGTTAAGACTCCAGCTCCACACCCTCAGAAGGTGCTATAGTCTGGATGTGGAATGTCCCCAAAGACCCAAGTGATAAAGGCTTGATTCCCAGGGAGGCACCACTATGAGGTGGTCGAATCTTCAAGAGTGGGGCCTCCTCGGGGGAGGTCTTCAGGCCACTGGGAGGGGTGCTCTTGAAAGGGATTGTAGGGGACTGTGCAACTCTGGCCCCCTAAGCTCCCTTTTGCTCCTTGACAATGAACTGAGCATTTTTGCTCTGCTGTGAACTCCTGCCAAGACGTGCTGCCTCACCACAGGCCCAAAATCAACAGGGTCAACAGTCATGGGCTGGAACCTGCAAAATTGTGAACCTAAATAAACCTTTCCCTTTATAAACTGATTATCTCAGGTATTTTCTATAGTAATAAAAGCTAACTACCACAAAGGTGGAGCTCTGAGAGGCCTTCGATGCTTGTTCTGCTAGAACCAACCCCCTGTTGTCCACAGCAATAGGCTTGACATGAAGTCACCTTCCATGCATTTTTCTAATGGATTTGACTGGATTTTCCTCTTCTCTGTCTTTCTTCCTTCCTGGGACCCCTATCCCCACACACTAACCACCTGTACCCAAGCCCTCATATAAGGCTTGGCTTTAGCAAATCCACCCTATGGACACTCTTCATAGAGAGATGTTATCATATGTTTTAATAATACTTTCCACTTGATGACAGTACATTGACAATATTAGCTCATGTAACTCCCAGCAACCTGGTGAAGTAAAAACATTAACTATGTCCCCCTCTTCTTTAGGTAAGAGAAGTCAGTTGACTTGATTCAGTATCACTACATGCTGGAAAGTGGAGTCAGAGCCCACCCAAGATCGCTAAGGCTTGTCCAGTACTGTGTCCATTCCTAGGCCATGCAGGTGGGCAAGTATGCTGCATTTATTTTGACAGGATCCAATATGGTCCAAATCCACAGCCATAAAGCCTCTGGGAATAATAACAGCAAGAACAATGATTTTATAGAGTGAGGTAACTGGTTTTTAATTTTATTCTCCCCAAAGGGTTATTAATAAGCATCCTCCACCTACCCAGACACCTCAAAAGAAAATCCAAAAGATTCTTAAGTTGTCTGAAAAAGAAATAAAAATGAGATTATGGGACTTGGATGAACACATGGGTTCATACAAACCAAACTGCAGGACCAGAGATTCTCCTCAAAGCTTGTAAGAACTAAGTCCAGAACACAACAAATGTAGGAATGGCAGCTGTTGAACACTTACCATCCACAAGGTGACCCACAGGCTTTCCTAGGAAGACACTGAAGGCCAAGCACACCCACATGGAGACTTTACAACATCACCCTGTTCACCCTTAGCACCTGACAGATATGGGATGAGGATAGGGGTTCCCAGCCTAGAAGGTGCAGGAGGCCTGTGGGACCCTCTGCTTTTCCAGGGGTCCAGAGAAGATCATTGCTTAGTGATCCACTAACATCAGCTGCAGATCACTCCAAACAGGCCACAGATACACATCAAAAACATAAGATGGTCACACTAGGTCAGGATGCCTAAGAAACACTTGGCCAAGTGCCTGATGGCTGCCCCTACACCCACAGGAACAAACTCAGATTCCATGTTTAAATCATTGAGTGTTTTCAGAGAACACTGAGAAAGGAGACAACTCTTGTGCCTGACGTGGAGAATTGATGAGTGACTTCAGTCTATTCACTTTCTGAGGTGCAAATGTGTCTTGCTATTGTGACAAGGTCACCTTTGCTGCTCCTTTGCTGTGAACAGTTCAGAGAGCCAAAGTAGAAGTTGTCCTCATACAGCCACCATTCTTGGTTTCAATATCTGATACCTGGGCTCCCAAAACCATCATATTGGGATAGGGGGTGCCCTTGAGACAAGGAGCAGGGGCTGAAGGGAGACCTCATCAGCCTGAACGTCTCTCAGAAGCTAGAATGTGTCCCACTGCCACAGAATCAAGAGGGTAGAACCCCTGAGGCTAGGTCCATGTGTCACAGCTCCTCCAGTGGCCCTGTCATAACGGATGAGGCAGACTCATAAAACCATTTAATGGTGTTTTTAGGACTCTGACAATGTGCTTTCAGCAGTGACCAAAGCTAGAAAGTTTGACAAAGCCTGTCTTGAAAGTTTTGTACATGCTTATAAGGATCCAGGGTCATGAAGAGAAGGTCTCCTGTGCTGACTGAGGTGAGAAGTCATAGTGCACATAAATTTAACTTTCAGATGAGATGACAGGACATTTCTCATACACTTGACTCTGAGGAATAAAGTAGTGGTAGTGAGGAATAAACTATTCATGAAATAAAGTCAGAAAACTACAAAGACTTAGAGACACTACACAAAATGAAATACTCCCTCACCCTACCTCCAAAATGTTCTAATGCCTATGGTCTAAACGTGCATCCACTGGACCTCGCACCACAATGGCATGGCACTGGGAGGTGGGACTGGGATTTCTGACAGGTGACTAGGTCATCAGCACAGAGTCCTCATGAATGGAATCAGGTCCCTTACAACAGAGGATGAAGTGAGCTCCTTTGTCCCTAACACCATGTGAGGACATAGAAGGCATGCACCGGTTATAAGGAACAGACCTTCTAGCCACCAAATCTGATCCTTAAGTAAATCCCTGAGCATGGCCTTCCTAGCCTCCAGAACTATAAGGTATAACTTTGTTTGTAAGCCACCTATTTTATAGGATCTTGTTATAGAAGCCCCAAAGGCTAAGACAACACCCTGGCCAAATGCAAAGTAAGAAATAAAGGGAAATTTCACACCTGGAACACCACTTCCACAATCCTGCAACTAATGGCCCAAATATTGGCCAAGAAGGTGAGAAGACATCGCAAGCAGAAGGATAGGCAACCCCCAGAGATTCACAAGGTGGAATCACTCAAAATGATTACACTAAAAATATGCAAAGTGATTATAGAGGAAAGGTAAAACCACATGAATGAATAGGATACCATGAAAAAGAATTAGAAAAGAATCAAACACAACTTTCAGAAGTTCAGAACTGCTAACATTAAAAGCCTGTAGATGAATTAAATGGAGATCAGATCCCGTTTGAAAGAAATCCAGTGAAGCAGGGAACAATAAGAAGAAATTCTCCAGAACAGAGAGAGAGCAAATGCAGGAAAAGCTACAGACATGGAAGAGTCTGGTAAGGTCCACACACGGGGAGCAGCTACTGTAGGAGAATAGGTAGACCTGGGGGAGAGGGCGCTCCTCAGCCTTTCTCAGAATTGACAAAGGCCATGAATCTGCACGTCCAGAACTGGAAGAGCCAAAGAGGAGAAAAGTGGGAAATCTGCCAGAGATATACCCTAAGATATAAACACACTAAGTCTTAAAACCTGCAGAGAGAAAAGGCAGATTATTTACCGGGAATCTAAAATCAGGACAGAAGAAACTTTTGTAGCAAAATCAGAAATCTGAATACAGAACAATATCTTGAAAGTGTTGGGACAAGATAATACTCAACTTAGAATTCAAGATTCAGTTAAATCATCAAGAGGAAATGTAAAATAAAGGCAGTTTAGGTAAAAGAAAGATTGTAATTGAACTCCTCAGAAGCCTTCATTTAAAAATTTTTCCTTAAGACAGACATACACCCAGAGAAATAGGTTGCAAGAAAAAATACTGAACAAATAAATTGGTAAATATATAAAAACATTTAAATAATTCTTACTATAGGAGAATGACAACTGAGAAGACAAAAACAAAATACAAGAGTCAAAAATAAGATGGGAAATCAAAGTCAAAGCACATGAACACTTATATTTTAAATGAAATATCCCTGATGCATTTAGACATAGGCAAACATATACATGTATGTGTATGGGTGCACGTGCATGCATGCATGCGTGTGTACGTTTAATCTAAAGATAACAACAACAAAATTGTAAAGGACTTTGAACCTTCCATAGAAGGGAGAAAGGGTAATAAAGAAATGCTGGTGAAACCAATAGAAAGAAGGAAAGAACAAGAAAACAAAGAAACAAAGAAAAAGTGTGCATGGCAAACAGAAAACAAAAGATGGTAGAAATAAATTCAACTATATCAATAATACCATAAATATAAAATCACTAACCCTGCCAAAACAGATATTCCCAAATTCAGACATATTTTACTTTTAAGAAACACATAAAATACTACAACAGAGAAGGACAGAAAATAAATCTAACAGCTGGGCTTGGTAGCACATACCTTGATGGCATATTGACTCAGGAGGCTAAAAAAGGAGGATCATGAGTTCAAAGGCAGCCCTAGCAACCTACTGAGGCCCTAAGCAACTTAGCAAGACCCTGTCTCAAAATAAAAAGGTCTGGGGATGTAGCTCAGTGGTTATGTGCCCCTGGGTTTTAATCCCTGGTACCAAAATAAAAATAAAATAAAAAGGTCTGCAGATATAGCTCAGTAGTAGAGCATGTTCAAGGCCCTGGGTTCAACCCCCAATACCACAATAAGAAAGGATGGAAGGAAGAAAGGAGAAAAGAAAGGAAAAAGAGATATCAGGCCAACACCGACCAAAGTAAAACTTGACCAGCAATATTAACATTAGATGAATACACAGGCAGGAGGCCAAAAGTACTACCAGCAATGAGAATGGCTCACTACATGGTGATAAAAAGGAATATCTCATCAGTATAAAGGAAAAGTTGATAGAGTTAAAAGGTGAAATTGATCAAACTATAATATGTTGTAAGATTTTATATACAACTCAAAAACAAAACAAGCAGCCCAAAATAATGAGACGGAATGATTTTGCTGTCACAACTGGAACTAATGAATATATAGAGCACTGTTTATAGCAATTATGGAAGATATCTTTCAATTTACACATTAGATATTTATTAAAACAAAAATGCCCATTTGCTATACTAAAATGCAAATCTCAACCCTTAGCAAAGAAAGAATATTACATGGAATACAGGATGGCCAAGGAACTTCCAATAGACCTAAACTTCCAGTGGATAACAATTACAAACAGAATACAAAAGTCCAAAGAGCTGAAGGTCCTGGGAAGTGGGTAACCAAGAATACAGAAGATTCCTGGGGGAGACAACATGTAAAGAATCAGCACAGGAGTGTGGGGGAAGTCAAGGGCATCCTGGGGGGAGGGGTAATACCAGACTAGAAAGTCTGCAGGTCTTGTGATCTGCAGGACCAGAGGGCAGCGATCAGGGCACTGAAGTGACTGATCTCACAGGAAGCATGGGAGAAAGCAGAGAGAGAAAAAGGATGGGCCAAAAGTTCTACCTAAAAATTTTACTTAAATCTCTAGATAATCCCTACATTAAATGGACTGTAGCTAAGGATAAAAGAACTAAACTAAAATTTTGAGCCTCCGTCCAAGATACAAATTTTGTAGTTTAAGTCCAACAAAAATAAGTTTCCAACAAAGATACTCTTCAGAGGAAAATAATCCAGCATCCTCATGATATTTTATTTGCAACAACCAGAATATAATTTAAAATTACTTGACATAAGAAGTAGGTAAATGTAACCCATTTTCAAGAGAAAAGAAAAACTATGGAACCCAAACCCACAAACAAGCCATATGCTAGAGTATCAGACAAGAATTTTAAAACAATACTTATCACCATGCTCAAAAACTTCAAGGAGAATGTACTCATGATGAATGAAAGATGGGGCATCTCAGCAGATACTAAAACTATAACAAAGAACCAAATGGAAATGTCATAGGGACCACATCCTCTGATCACTAATTAGAAATCTTCGTTTAAAGAGGGCAAAAAACCCATTTGATAACAAAATTATAAATATTCGAATAATGCATAAACTAGTAACAAAAGGTAACAAAGCAATAAAGAATGCTTTTGCCACACATCGTTGTGCTCACATGTTAACTTTTAAAAACGTCTAAACAGTGCTTAAAGTGCATTCCTCTTTCCTTTTATCGACCCTTTACAAATAATGAAGTTGAGGAAAAAAGGTTGAATAAATTACTCAAAATCATACAAGCTAGTAGGTGGTGAAGCCAGTAATTCAAACCTAGTAAACCTATCTCTAAACTCTTCACCCTACATTGTACTGCCTCCTAGAAAATTAAAAAAAAAAAAAGATTATGGAATTGGAGAACATTTGGAATTGGATACTAGAAATATTACATATAAAAATTTGTATGCAGGGCTGGAGTGGTGGCTTGGCATTTACGGTGCATGCCTGGCATGCGCAAGTACACGGGTTCAAATCCCAGCACCCACGTACACAACTAAGTGTCAGAGCAACGAAAGCCATGTGAAAAACTCAAAATTTGATTCTCTCTTTTTTACTGTCCTTCTCTCTTTAAAAAAAAAATTGTATGCAGCTAAAGGTATGTTTATAGGGAAATGTAGACTCCTAAATACAAGTTCATAAAGAAGAAAGAGTAGAATTTATTTAGTGAACTAGGCAATTTACCCAAGAAGCTAGGGGAAAAAACAATAGGATTAAATAGAACATAAAAAGAAAAAATAAGAATAAAGATCAAATAAGAATAGAGCCAAGTGTGGTGGCCTGTGCCTATAGTCCCAGCTACCCAGGAACCAGATGCAAGATGACGACTTAGGCCCAGGAATTTGTCACTAGACTGGGCAACACAGCCAGAAGTTGTCTAAAAAATTAAAATAAAACAAAAGCAAATAGAAAGAAACGGAAAGCAAAAAGCAATAGGAAAGAAAAACAAAAGCAAAGCTAGCTCTTTGAAAAGATTAATAGGAAAACCTCTACGTTAAAGCGAATAAACTAGGTCTACATGTATTAATATGGATAAACCTGAAAAACATGATTGAGGGGACAAGTTACACAGTATGAGATCATGTATGTAAAACACACAAAACAATATACAGTTCATGACTCCATGTAAAAAGTATAAAAAAATCATGGACTGGAAGGATTCGTATCAACATCAGTATATGGTTCCTTCTGGGGAATAAGCCAGAGACACACTAAAGCATGGGGTGATGGGACAGTCAAATCCATAAATGCTAATTTCTCTTTAAAAAAAAAAAAAAAAAAAAAGTCCCGCAGCAACTATGGCCAACATGGCCCATCTGCATGCTGGGTATGTGAGTTTCCATTTTTTTGTCTTCTGCATTTTTGTCTGATATTCCATAACTAAAGATAGCTTACACCAGCTACACTGGTTTATTTCTTTACACTCTATCTCCTCCAACAAACTGTAAGTGGTGTGCAAGCGGGGACCACAGTGTGCCCTATGCACCACGGCATGCCCAGAGGCCAAAGGCTAAGAGGGAAAGGTTAAGCATCTGACCTGTTTATGTAACTTTCAGTCTAGGAATACTGATTCCTTGATTTCACTACGAATTCACCCTTGAGGCAAGAATGACAGATTCAAAGTTGAGCATGAGAGCCTTCGGCTCCAGCTCAGAGCTCCGCAGGGCCCCTCTGCCTCTCCCAAATGAACCACAGCATTCAAATGATCCCCTTAAAGAACAAAGAATGGGAATGGAAATGATCATATAAGTACAGCAGCTGCAAAGTCATCTAACATTAGCAGCAGCTAAGTGGCAAATACAGACTACCTCATTTAATCCAAACCCTGAGAGAGAGAGATTGTTCAGCTGCAGATGAGGAAATGAGCTCAGAGAAGTTCAGACCTTTCTAACTTGCCTGAGGTAACCCAGCTCCTCCAAAGTTTATCAAAAATCAAACTGGGAACAGATGACAGTCGGTCAGGATATACTACCTCTTATAGATGACCCATTTCTAATTTCTTCCAGTTTTTTTTTTTAACTTTCTAGGCATTTGTGAGAGTGCCCTTGAACATGCCCCTCCGTGCGTGGCTGGACACTGCACCACCAGCCCTCATTTGCCATGTTCTTCAGCAGTGAGTGTGAGAAGCAGACAAGGCAGGCATCACCTGCTCAAAGTCACAGATGAGAAATAGAGGTTGTTGTGGCTCTGGTCATGTCCCGTCCCCAGAGCCACAAGTCCTAACACTCAGTACCTCACAATGTGACTATTTGCAAATAGGGGTTTTTATAGAGGTAATTTAGTCCCAAAGAGGTCACAAGGGTAGACCCTAATCCAATATTACTGGTGCCCTCCTAAGAGGAAACTAGGCACAAAGACACACAGAGGAAAGACCATTTGAAGACACAGGGGGAAGACGGCCATCTACAACCCAGGCCTGGAACAGAGTCTCCCACATCTCCTCAGAAGGACTCAACCCTGCTGACAGCTTGATCCAGACCTCCAGCCTCCAGAACTGTGAAGAAATACATTTCTGTTGTTTAACACAATCAGCGTTGTGGTATTTTGTTATGGAAGCCACAGCTGACTGACACAGAAGACAAGAGCTCTTCAGGGACTCTTCTAGGTCACATTAAAAAGAGATGAAATCAAGCCTCCTACATGAGTCTGCTTTCCCTCTCTTGTGGAAAACTCTTAAAACATTAGTGTATTTTTTAGAATATAAGATATATTGTGCAAAATATTTACAAATAAATATTTAAATACTGACTTGGAGAAACTATAGCAATTCAATGCCCATTTAAGTTCTGCTTTAAGTGTAGATGTAGAAGGACATGAAAGACCATCACTAGGTCTAAAGATCACTAGATAAAATTTAAAAAAAAATAATTTATGCACACACACTTTGTTTTTTTACACCCACTGGAGAGCTAAGGTCTCAACGACATTTAGAGGAACCAAATTTCAGAGGAATTGAGCCCTTCCTAACTGAACAAAAACCAGCAGCTATATTCCTCCTGGGCACAAGTAAATGAGGAGCTTAATCCGCATCAATTCCTTATCAGGAAATAAGAAGGAAGAACATTTTCAACCACCTGCGCTGGAATGATGGATTAGACCTAGATTAGATTTGTCATAAATCTATTCCACCAGACTTTTACCAAGTAGGTGGTGGCCTGTAGATGTCAAGACAAGGATGGAAGACTTGGTGATACAGTCAAACAAGGACTCGGACACGTGCTCTTCAGGAAGGAAAGACTTGATCCTGCCTCAAGGCATTCAAAAGCAGTGATAAACTATAAGTTCTCCAAGCCAACCTAGCTCAAATCCCATTTGAGAGGAGAGGTTACCACCTCCACCTGGTGAAGGGCAAGCCGAGTACTCAGCTGCCATGCAGAGAAAGGATTGCAGAGAGGATGAATGTGGTCAAGCCTCACCTGATGTCCAGCCTTCTGCTTCACTAATCAGTTCCAAAAACACATGCCAACGATGTCTCCAGCATTTAAGGATTTGACTTCTGTCCTTTCCAACCAAAGGAATCTTTTTTTTTTACATTGGATTTTTTTTATTTTATTTCATTAAGAAATTTATTTGTTGAACAAACATGCTTCTAACGAAACAATATATAGATACAAATTCTACAAAGCACAAGTCCTGGCCAATTATATATCAGTATACACTTAACGATCACACATGCAAATCCTTGCATAAATTTGCAGTACAGTCTCCAAAGACTCACTGAAATGATTTTTATAATGCTTATAAATGAACTAGAAAATAATAAGGATCCTTAAAAAACAGTCAAGACAGCACTTCAGCTGTAAAGGGGACATCAGTGCCTCACAGGCAGCACTGCTTCCTGCCAATTCATGTGCTAATGAGCTCACCACCACTCCAAATGCTGTGGGATTGCAATTTTGAAAGTGTCTCATGGTAAATTAGTCTTCTACTTTACCCTGTACTTCTACCATCCACATGTGATACCAACCATAGTAGAGGAGATAGACATTCAAAATGGCATCTAAGTCCATGAAAAAGGTGCGCTGCGAAATTAACATAAGCACAGAAGATGAAAAGTTTTAACGTCAAAATAACCACTTAAAAATCAAGGAACATTTCACAATCTCCAAAGTACCATTTCAGTTGTTGAGAATGGCCAAAAAACTTTCAAAAGCTCAAGCTCTCACCAAAAGAAAAAAAAAAAGGTTTTCAGACTCCATATTTTCTTGCCAAGTTCCAACCTGGAGTTTTATTTTATGAATCAGTTTATAAGGTCCTAAAAATAAGGAGCTAAAAGGAAATAGGATCAGCCTGCCCCCTTACTAGGAGCCCCCCAAATTTTTTCTAGAAACGCAACCCCAGTAGTATCCAAGGGAAGGAAGGGCCCCTTCCAGGTGGCCTCCGGATGTCAGTCTTTCCAGCTCCTAACCCTCCCTAGACCAGGACACTGGACAATAGGACAGTTTACCTAGGTTCAACTTTCAGGTAAATTAAGTGCTTTACGGAAGAAGGAAGAGGAAGAGTTCTCAGGCTCCCCACCTGCATGATCCAGCAAGGCTACTCTGAGGCCATGTCTAAGGTTAGGGCAATGTCAGGTCAACAACAAAACAAAGTGCAACCAATGGCCACCATGTTCAGCCAGACAGAACATGTTCCCATGGGAAATCCTGGATTAAGCTTTCTAGGAAACTTCAAGAATGCACTTTGCCAGTGTCCCAGTAAATTAGGTTTCCCCATCTCTAAACTCCCAACATTTGAAAGCTAATCCAAACTCAATAGAGCCTAATTGACTACTTATTAGCTAAGCCTATTAAAAGACCCAGTGTCTTTCTCAACACAGCAACAAAGTTTTCTATTTCATGCAAAGCAAAAAAGACCAGAAGGAAAATGTATACTTCTCTTTGGTATCTATGTTGCTACCCAGTACAGGGCCTGAGTTTTGTACCATCTGAATTATGCCTAGTTCTCCAGTTCCTCAGGACAAGTTGATGTGAGATTTGGAGGCACACCAGATAATGTTTTTGAGGCAAAATCAGAACTTTCTCTCTACAGCCTTATATGGCTGCTCTTGTTTTAATGTCTATCATATCCACCCCACTTAGATTGTGTTCATTTCATTTCCTCCATTAAAGGCTAAACAATCCATCAAAAGTGTGCCTCAAAACCAGTCTTACATACAAAAATGCAAGCATAAGCACCATTTGTCATTTCGTCAGCAATTCTTGGTGTCCCTCCCCTAAACAGGACAGAAGCAGGTCATTAGACAAACATTCCATTATCTCATCCCCAAGTATGCTGGATTTCTGATCAGGAACTAGCAGTTGATGAGCACTGGTTTGAATGGAAGGAAGAGGGAGGGAAAAAGAATACACTTGCCCTGGGTTTCATCATGTGGCCCTAAAGATTTTCACCTGAGAAAATTCACTTCCGATGGCCGACAGGCGCTATTACTCATGTTTAACATCCCTTAGCACAGGGTTTTCAACACCAGGCGAACATTAGAACCACCTGGGAGCTTTTATGTGGCCAGATGCCCAGGCTGTGCCCCACACCAATTAAAATGGTGTGGGGAGGGGACCTGGGCACCAGGAATTGTTACACCTCTGGCAATGCAAAAGTGCAGACAGGACTGAGAGTCCCTGCCTTAGTGAAATCCCCCTCCCATTCAACCAGTGTGCTCAGATCAGCTGCAGACAGCACACAAAGACAGAACGGCTAACAGTCATTAAAAGCAAAAAAGGATCCACCAAAACTGACCCAATAGAGTCGGTAAAATAGCACACGGACATTAAGTTCACCAACACCAGACTTACCCAAAAACCCCACTTCATACTGAAGGGTATTTTTTTGGTTATTCAAAATTTTATGCTGAGGCCCATTTCCCCCATTTTTATAGGGTGCAGAAAGGAACAGAGAAAAATCTTCAAGTCTGCTGGTATTCTCTCTCCAAGTACAACTCAAAGCTCTCCTGTGGTTTCAGAGTAGGCCTTTATCCACCACAATCACCTCTAATACCGCCCTGCCACATATGGACTAGGCTAAGAAGGTTCACAACCAGCCTCCACCCTGATCTACAGCAAGGCCTGAGCTGGGCTCCAAGACTTGTTCACAAATTTCAAAATTCAGAGTCACATGGTTGATTTCCAAGGCCACATTTCCACACAAATTAACTTTAAACTAGAAAAGCACACTCCCAAAGGTAAGCTGTGGGGTCCCATGATCTCCTGGGTGGAAAATAATCACCATGAACTGCAAAATATTCAACTTCATCAAGGGACAATTGCAGGCCTACTGCTGGGGACACAGCACCCTGAAATGTTCTTGAACACGTGATAGAACACACAGGATGCTCAAAATAGAGGTGCAGAATATAGAAGCTGTGGGTTGTCACCCAAGTTGCATATCAGAATCACTCTTAAAATCACTTGACACCCAGCCAGGTGTGGTGGCACATGCCTGTAATCCCAGTACCTCAGGAGGCTGAGGTAGAAAGTTTCCAAGTTCAAAGTCAGCCTCAGCAACTTAGTGAGACCCTATCTCAAAATAAAAATATAAAAAGGGCTTCAGATGTGGCTTACTGGTTAAGCCCCCCTGGGTTCAATTTCTAGCACCCAAAAAAAAAAAAAAACCACTCATCACCAAAGTCACGCCCCAGACCAATTACATGGGGATAATTGGGGATTAGGGAAATGCATGACTTTTTTTTAAGAGACAAGATCAATTTTTATTTATGTTTTCATCTGGCCTTCATTTCCAGACACATTTCCCTGACTCACCTGATAGAACCTTGCAGAACTGCCCAGAGACCTGGTCCTGGGCAGCCGGGGTGGGTGTCGACGACCATCTGCGTCTAACCACGTGCTCTCGTCCACTGAACGGGTCGCTCGAATTGTTGAGAGGCTGAATTAGCACCTGCTCCTGTCCAAGCTGGATGAGCCCAACCTGCCCAGAAAGGAGAGGAAAACAGGGCATTGGTCACCCTCATTCATACACGTCCATAACTCCAGCAGCTAGAGGGCAGCAAGGTCACCTTGCTGTGGTTTGGTTTTCCACATCTGGGCTTTTTCTTTTCAAATTTACCTGAACCCAAGAGTGTCTGACATAAAAATATCCCACTGAGTAGTTGAGTTTGGGGGGCAGGTGTTCAGATACATTTAATAGCATCCTTTTCTGAGTACTTTCAGAGAAGATGGGGTTACTTTATTATCAATTTTCAAAAACTTCATTTAAAAATTGTTTTTAAAATAATCCTAAGAGTTTGTTTGAGGAGGGAACCCCCAAATTATTTGGAATGAAAATTATAACCCTAATGGGAAAAATGGATCTTATTCCTGGGGATTACTTAGAATTAAATAGAGACACCAAAGTCACTCAGATTTGTAGCATTAATTGCTTTGTGAAGGGGATTTGTGCATTTTCCCCCCAGAACTTCTAATATTTAGGAGAACTTGGCAAAGTACCTAATGCATTAGATTTGCAACTCTAACATAAAGTATATCATTGATTTAGACTTGGGATTTTAAAATTTTGTTAGGTTTACAAGCAGTACTAGAATATGTAAGAGACCTTAGGCCTTCTCGTGTTTTATATTAGATGAACTTATTAGGTTTATAAGAATGCCTAAGTACTTCTGAAAAGGTTTTAAAATCAGACAAACGGAGTTGAAAATGAAATCAAATGTGCTAAATTTCTAAAGACTCTTCTTAATGTTTAAAAGTTCTAAATCACATTTGTAAATGGGGCCAAATGAGATTCAAACCCCACTTTAAAGGTAACTGCAAAAACCTGCTAGATTATAAGATTTGTAAATTGAATGAAAACTTTAAAACTAGAATTTTTAATTTGTTGCTTAAATGGAGTGAATATTAACTCTTGGGGGAAGGAATATTATGCAGAGAATTTTCCCCTCCTTTGGAACTATTGTGACAGCATTAAAACCATTTGTCCTCCTTGCCCGGGACACCTGCTATAAGCATCCCTTAAGTGGAATTAACAAGGTAAAGGTCCCACAAAAGGTTGACCTGGCTTAGGTAGGGGAGGAACTGGTGTGTACATTGGTCTGTGCAATGTCCCCTCTCCTAGGCAAGACCTCCAGACTGCCTTAGCACAGACTGAGCAGATAAGTCATGGACATCCTTTTCTCTTTCACCACTACTTTTTTTGGGAATCGGGGGTACCAGGGATTGAACCTAGAAGCACTTAACCACTGAGCCACAACCCCAGTCTATTTTTGCTTTTAGACAGGGTCTCACTAACTTGCTTAGGGTCTAAGTTCCTGAGGCTGGCCTTGAACTTGTGATCCTCCTGATTCAGCCTCCCAAGCCATCACCATTACTTTTCAAAAGCCCTGACATACAAAACCAGTGATTCTCAAACCCTAGCATGTACCTAAATCACCTGGAGATCTGCCGTGGGACTCAAATACAATGTGCATTTCTAACAAGTCCCCAAATGACACAGCCACAGATGGACCAGGAACCACACTTGGCAGAAGCACTGTCCTCTGCACAACTGCAATTACTCCAGGCTCAATTACTATGTAGATCTCACTCAAGCCCAATGAGACAGACTGCACCAGAACTAAGCCCTTTAGGAAGCAGATTAGGTCAACTCATAATTTCACCTACAACCTTTTAGTCCCCAAGATACAGGGTGAGACCAAACTTACTGCTCTAAGCAGATTTCAAGGTTTCTATTTCATTAGAACTTTTGCCAAGAACAACTCAGATTTTACTGCCCAAATAAAACTGTCTGAAAGTGGCACTGCATGACCTGCAGGACAGCCCAGCTTCCTTCCCTCTCCTTTGAAGTGAAAATTTGAGTTTGTTCACTGTGATACTTTGGAGAGGTTGAAGAAATGGAGGTAGAGAGGGGCTGCAGCAAGGGGCACAGAGCTCCCCCACAGTACAGACACTAGAAAACAACTGGCCAAAACATCCATGGTTCAAATACAGGGATGCACTCATCTCTTTCAACGGGCTGGACTCTTCTGGAGAGTGCTTGTGGAAGGTCCTCGCCAGCCACCCGCCTGGGTCTAGCAGTTTCAAAGCCAGTTATTCATTCTTTCGTTCTAGTGTTTGCATTCATAAGCTCCAGGGCAAAAAAAACAGTTTGCAGTGAGCTCTAATGCAACATAGTTTTTAGAGACAGGAAGATCTCTCCTTGTGAGAAATCCTCCAGACATATTCAGAAGCATATTCCCAGCTCCTTGCAGAAATTTTTCTCCAGAATGTCTTTTCTGGAGGATCTCACATTCTGATTTCCATCCAACAAAAGGGCAATACCAGTGAGAAACGGATCAATGGAATACTGAGCTGCACTCTACCTGGCAGCTCCTTGTCCTCTTGGGACCTGAACTTCAAGAAGGAGTGTGGCCTAGACTAGCACCCAAGAGAAAGGGGCTGCACAAATCTCTTATCCTGGGGGCCCATCACGTGAAAGGACCCACACTATCCCCTGTCTAGGTCTGTCTTGCTGTCGGTAGATGCCCCAAATATCTCTAACACTAACCTTGTCCTCACATTACCAGTGATAAAAAAGTTGTTGAGAAGTGTCACTTGTCCTATAAATATGTACATTTAGTATGGGTCAAAAAAAATTTTCCCTGATCCCCTTGCTCTATTGATCTTCCTTTTATTTTTTTTAATCAATGCATTATAATTACACATATAGGTAGAAATGAGAAGAGGAGAGGAAAAGGGAAGCATGAGGGATTGAAATGAAGCAAATTATGCTATTTGCATTTATGAATGTCAAAATGAACCCCACTATTACATATGACTATTGTGTTAATGAAAACATTAAAAATATTTTTTTAAATTGCCACTGTGTCCCCCCTCCCACAATTTTGTCCAAATTGCTTGTCAACCCTCATCTCTCCCTGCCCTCCTCTCCTCCCCTGATAAATCCCTCTTCCCTGCAGTCCATTGGCCCCCATGTTATAGGGTACTTTCACAACCTAATAATTTATCCTTCTGAAATAGGATCAGAATTATTCCTCCATATTTTCCAAAGTCTACCACATTAGTTACTTGAAAAACTGTGAATGGACTGGACTTCACTGGAAGAGACAGCCTGCAAGTGCCCCTTGCTTGGTGGTCTTCATCCCTGCTGCATATGGATATCACTTGGAGAGTTCTAAAGACCTCTGATGCCCAGGCCCAACTCCCAGCCAACCAGGAGTGGAACACTGGCAGTAATAGCTTTCTAAAGCCCACCACGAGATATAAATGTACAGCCGGAGACAAGAAACACTGCTTTAGTTTTTAACTGGGTGCTGGAGACCCTGGTCACCTAATGTCTTGACTTCAATGTCTAGAAGCACCCAAATTGGAACATGGGTCTTTCTCTGGCTATGGTGTTCTGCCAACTGCCCTGTGGTCAGAGCTGAGTAGGGCTGCTTGGAATTGTGTTAATCCTACAGTCACCACATACTCAGAAATGACACACATGGAAATGCTCCTCCAGAGCCTCTGCTGTTCCAATGATGACAGCAAAGAAATAACCATTAATGAGGATGGCACTGGTTACACTGGATGCAAAAGCCTTCCAGCTTCATCTGCAGAGACAGAGATCTGGGAAGAAATAAATGTCCATGGTGAACAGATGAGCCCTGCAGGCACTGGGTTTTAAGGGAAACAATAATTCCCCAGTGAAATGATGCTCTTAGAAATTCTACATGTTGCAAGCTTGGGCATCCTACATGGAAGAACTGTGGATCCAATAACATGTGTCAGGTACAGACTGATATTGTAACTGTTCTGAACAGTCACTTTTTGACTCTGTTCTGAGTCCTTGCTCTGAAGGGTTTCTGGACCACCTTAAGAGATCATTGCTAACCCCACTCTGCCCACCTCCAAGCAGGGTTAGGTTCCACTTTCACATGCAAAACATGTGAGAGACAGAAGTTTTTATGGCCTCCTAACATGAGCACCGCCTTTCCATATAACATAGAAAATACATTTAATATAAAGAAAATCTATCACATGTACAGCCTGGAACTGAAAGTCACCCCTTTGTGGGAAGGATAAAGTCACATGACTTGTTGAACTCACCTTCCTACAAAAGCCCCAGTGGAATTTTAGCACCCAGGGAGCCTTCCCAGCCCTTCTTTGGGAGGCTGCAGCTGCTCAGCTAACTGTAGTGGGCCCGAGGTCACCTCCTCTACCTCAGGATGGGTTGGCATAGATAGGCCTCAGCCAATGCGATGGTGAGTTTGCTTCCTCTATGGATAAATCTGCTTCCCAGGAGAAAGAGCGGTCCTGCAAGGCCTGCCTTTGACTCTCTAGTGGGCCTCAGCAGGGTCTGCAGGGACTCACACAGCTCTCATGGGAGAAACATCCCATCCCCCCACTTGAACAGGCATGAGGGGCTTCCCAACCCGCTCCTCTCTGAAGGTACCACTTGGAGTTCCCCGAACAGTCCAGCTATTACCTCTAAATGCAAAATGCTTAGATACAGACACTTGGTTTTCTTTCCAAAGCTAATGTGGGGTCACTTGCTGCAACATCCCCTCCTTTCTGTGTACCACAGTCAGCCAGTCACAAAGGACCATCAGCTCTCCCTATAATCTCTCTTTTGTGCTTAGCCTTTCTTTCCAGGTCCACCTCATCTAAGACCTGAGTCCCCTCACCCCACTTACAGTCCTCCGCACACTGCTGTCACCAGGACTCCCCAGATGATTGCCAGCACTGGCCCCTCCGGGCTAGTGGTCTTCTGATTGCTATCTCAGGCCAACAGCAGCAGCAGCACCTGGGAGCTTTGTAGAAATGCAAGCTCTTGGGCTGGAGCAGTGGCTCGGCGGTTACGACGCTTGCCTGGCATGCGCAAGTACACAGGTTCAAACCCCAGCACCATGTACACAACTAAGTGTTGAAGCAATGAAAGCCATGTGAAAAACTCAATAAAAATTGATTCTCTCTGTCCTTCTCTTTAAAAAAAAAAAGAAAAGAAAAAAGAAATGCAAGTTCTCAGGCTCTCCCCAGACTCACAGTATCAAAAAGCCTAGGGTTCCAGCCTAGCAATCAGTTTAACAAGTCCCTCAGGAGATTCCAACACTGGCTGGAGATTGAGAAACACTGCTCTAAGTTAAACTTCAGATGGCTTAGGTTGGCACCTAGGGCCCACCCCATCTAACCTGTCCATCATTTCAGCTCTTACCAACTCCTAAAGCCAATACCCAATACCCATTCCCACCCCACTGCAGGACCAACTCACAGGTTATCTCCAATTCACAGCCTGACCAACACTCCTCCTTCCCAGAAACCCAGGGCTACCCACTTCGGCTTCAGCCTTCCTTCTTCCTGAGGCTCCCCATTCCTGCCCCCAGTGACCCAATCTTCTCCCAGATCCTCCAGCAGGCTCTGGCTTGCCTTCCTTCCATGAGCATCTGGACCATCTTCCCAGACAGGGCCCACGTTGTACTTCTGAGCCTTGATGGGAGCCTACCAGAGTATTCTGCACATGGCAGGTACATGATAAAGAACTGTTCATTCAATCAACAGCACTGACTGATTGGTTGACTTATAACTGGAAAAGTCTGGAAACAGCCTGTAAGACTAAAGAAAGCCTTAATGTGCCAGGTTCTCACTAAATGATCTCACACACTTTATCTTATTCTACTCCATCAATAGCCATGCAAGGCTGATGTTATTTATCTCTTGTACAGCCGCAAGTGGGGAGGTTCAAAAGAGTAAAGCGACTCACTCAAGGTCACAGCCCTCCCACAGCAGTGCAGTTTCATTTCCTAAGCAACAAGAGCATGACCATGCATCTGTATGCCTGGGCACAGAAGCGTGCGCGAGGAAAGGTTAACCAGCCACTGTGTGGTTCCCTCAGACCCACAGGCAGCAAAAACATCTCCCATCACACATCCAAGGTCAGGCAGCTGTGGCATTCCAGTGTTCAGGAAATACAATTCAAGAACGTGATCAGTCTAAAAAGACTTCTTCAGTTCATCACTCCATCTTGTACTTCTTTTTTTAAATGATGCCAACCAAACAAAATTTCAAAGTGGGGAAATCTAACTGAGTGCCTTAGGTCATGTTCATGGGAAGTGGTGCAGAAAGCAGCTGAAGCCTGGCATCCTGAGGTGGCGGTCAGCTCTGAAGAGCTGTAGGCAGATGAAGCACCTGAGCAATGACGATCAGGAGTGGCACACAGCATGGAGGATGAGAGAGGTCAAAGGCGATAAGAGGAAGCCAACATGAGGCTGGCCTTCTCTGAATGGAGTTTTAATTATTCCACATTGCAAACTCCAAACTGTCTTTTGCCCTTCATTCATTCATCAGGATGCTCCTTAACATCCACTTGCTTGTTTCTTCCAAAGCTCTAAATATAAAATATATGCTTTGCATTTTCTAAACACGTATGCTGTATATGATCAATTCTTCAGCAATATGAATCAGTCGCTTTGGACAATGTACTTTCCTCAGTCCTGTATCAGCAATAACGTGCTATGATGTAGTTTGGTCCATTTGCTTCCATCCAAATGGTCTCCACACCATAGAACTTTTGCCAGGACTAATTGTCAACTGCACTGGATGAAGTAATGTCATCTTATAAAGCTGGGCAATTTTCTAATCCATCAACCAAAGCAACTGATAAAACTTTTAAAACCGAGGGAGACAGCAACTCCTTTGCTGCCTGGGAGTGTGTAACTTCAGGCTGCTCTCTTGAGAATGGGGTTCTCCACCTCTTGTAACCTCAGCTAACTTCTGACTTGCTGGCTGGCAGAACTGAGCTCCCAACTCTTCTTGTCCAAACTACAGTTTTTTTCCCCTATTCTCTAAAAAAAAAAAAAAAAAAAAAAAAAAAAAAAAAAAAAAAAATCCTATGTGGACCGGGAGAGCTGTACAGAACTATGAATGTAAGAAACACCATCAATGACATGCCACAAAAACGGCCCCACACTCACCAAGCTGAATCAGTGACCAACATGATTCCAAAAAAAGTATTAGGGCATGTAGCTATGACTCCAGAGAAGGCATGTTTTGGAGAATTCTACCTTTCTCAGTCATCCTGGGTGGCTTCTTAATGTTCTATAGCTCAGGGATCCTTGGAATTCTGTCTAATCCCAACCCCTCACAGTGCACCCTTGGTGGGCTATGGCCTTGGCCAAGAAGGGATGGAGAGATTCTGGTGGGTGGCTTTCCAGAGTTTGAGAATACTCATTGAAAGAATGGCCCCTGCTCAGCAGTCAAAACCCTATGACAGGGCCTCCAGCCCTTTCTTCTTCTCTGTTCATTTTGCCTAAAGCAATTCCTCACTCACTCATTTCAGAAAAGCTGCACAGGAGCCCTTTCCATGGCTGACACTCATTCTGTTCCCTGAAGTGCCATCCCTGTATCTCTCTCTACCTATGAAACTGAATTTGACTCCAATTCTGCTGGCCTTTTATGATCTGCTGCTTTTGTCAGGGGGCCGCTGATCCAAACTTACATAAGTTCATCAAGAGGAGAGACACCTTCCTTACATACCCAAAGTGCATTGCTTTGACATTATAAGTTTATAGGAACTCTTCCAAAAGTTTACGCTATGTCTGAAGACTCCCTGAAACATAAATAAAATGAAGAAGCATAAACAGAAAACAATTAATCCTTGAGCCTGGGGTCTTTAAGGCCCAAAAAGTGCAGCTGGCAGAGCCTCCAAGATAAGAGACAGGGGAAACACCATATACCCATCAAAAGAGAGCGCAAGATGGAATGTGTGATTTAGTCTTCATAAACAATAGAGTAATGATCTATATTAATGATGCATCATTAAATAGATACCCAACATCTCTGGGCACAAACAGCATGGATTCCATGCAATACAGAACAGAGTCAGTGTTCCCCCAGTCCCTGAGATGGACACTTTTCACAATTTAGAGACAGTAGACGCAGCACTTACAAGCAATTAAAAGGATACTCGACATCCAGAACAGAGTTTTGTTGAACTGCCACATCCATTTGTTTATAGACCATTTACAGCTGCTTTCACACTAAAAGGGCAGTGTTGAAAAATTGTGACAGAGGCTATATGGCCTGCAAAGTCTAAAATATTTTCTCTCTGGTCCTTTCCAGAAGAAAATTACTAACTCCTCATCTATACAACTCTTTAGATACAGGGAGGTTTTTGAAATGTCCCCAACCACAGCCATCAGAAATCATCTACTTGACTTGGTGAGCCTAAGTTTAGTTGCTTTCTTTTCTTTGCTCTTCAGGAACACCTTGCCACCACAAGGGCCACTCCAGGTCGCCCTGTCTCTTTTCCCGTCTTCAGTCATTTGTCTCTGTGTACTTGAGGAGAAGTGTCCAGTGTCCAGCTCACACAGAAGGACGGGATGAACAAGCAGACTAAACACCACCAGTGTCTGCTGGAGCTGGAATTTAAAATCTAAAAAGTCTTAGAGGGCCACCTGCAGAGGGCACAGGGTGAACTCAGCATCTTGGCTGGGTTCCGTTATGTAAAGCACAGCGCCCTCACATGGCTCCAAAGGGAAGAGCAGTCTCCCTGAAAAGGTGGCTCAGATGCCATCTGTGAGGAGGCTCAGCATTCACTCAGCAAGGACTTTCAATCAATGTTATCCAGATTTCCAGCCTCGGCAACTTCACAGATAGCTCCTCACTGGAAACTTTACACCAAGAAGTATAAACTCTGACCTCTACAGAAACTCACTAAACCGCAGCAAATGGGATTCAGATGTTTCCATGTTCAGTACGGTGATGTGACCTAGACTTGAAACACTTTGGCAAAAACAGGAAAAATGATGTGGTCCTTCGAGTCCCTCCCAGAACATGATACAGCCTTGACCTGAGCCCTATGGTGATCTGAGCTTTTCTCACTCCTAGTTAAGCCTCCTCGATCACAGCCCACATTCTCTGACTCTGTTCCACAATAACTACCAGGCCCCCTCCACAGCCTATACCACTTTCCTTCTTTCACCAAAGCTGCCAATTTCTCCTAGTCAAGCAAAAGTGGATCACACCTTAAAAATCAGAACTCAGAAAATTTCTGAAAGGAGAATGAGGCTTATCCCAGAAAAATCATACCCAGAGTCCTCTGCAAGTCCTAAGGGGGTGGGGGGGTGCAGAAAGCAGAAGCCTCACATAAAAACTTGGGACTCCCAGGTTTTCTGGCTTTACTGCATGGGAAAGGCCAGAGAAACAGAAATCTAGATGGTGGTGCAAGATAAAAGGAGGTAAGGGAAGTTGTGTCATGTGGGCCTGGGAAAGATATGTGCAAAATAATATCAGAAATTGTCTCCTGAGAGGTTAGCTGTGACAAAAGATGGAGAAACAATCTGTGCATTTTTCATACTCTGAGTAGATACTGAGCTTTGTAGGGGGCAGCCATCTGCCAGCCATGTGCACTCCTTGGGGGCATCATGGAGAAGCTGAGAAGTGTTTGGCTGGGCACCAGTGTAGCCAAATGATTAAGTGTGAACACAGGCAGAGCAAAAGTACACAAAAACTATTCCTGTCCCACCGGGAACACGTCACAGGTGCCTCAAATATAGCAGAGTGAGACATTAGCAGAAGGACGCCTTCTGGGGCCACGGAGGATCTTGGCACAAATCTAAGCATCCAGTGGTTCTCAGTGGGGGTGGGTGTCAGACAAACGCCTGCTAATGGTATAAGAAAGCTAGGATACTGATAATCCTCAGTGTCCTTGTTATTACCTTTCAATCAACAAGAGTGGGATTAACCATGACCTGCCTGCAATCCCCTCCAAACTTCCTTTTCCACATATAGGATTAAAAAAGACAGAAGGGAGGTAACTATCTACCCCTTCACCATCCCAAAATGGATGAGATATACCCATAGAAGAGGCATTCTCTAGGACAGGCACACATACACTTGTGCAAATGCAGTGTTCTCTCTATGCCAGAGCCAATAGCGTCTCACACTCGGGTGTCTGATCATAGGATTCATTTGCACTCCCTGGGGCAGCCACAGCTTATCCCCCTCCGCTACCTCGACCAGATTCTGACAATTGAATGCTTCCCCTCCATTTCCCTTTGCTTACAGATCATCAGGAAGGTCGGAGTGGGGTGGAAAAGGTTCTCCCCAGTTCCACTGAAGGCTGGAATTTTCCCGCCAACGAGCCCCAGCCCATTCCTATAGGAGGACCACCCCAGGGGTCGCAACAAACCAGACAGGCGGACCCGGAGGGGACGCGGGCAGTACCAGGCCGCCGGCGGCGCCGCAGGCGCTGAGTGAGACCAGGGAGCCAGGGTGGCCGAGTACACGGCCGGAGTAGAAGCACAGCTCCGCCGGGCGTCCGCTGTGTCGGTCTGCACCCGCCTCCTCCACCTCGAAGCCGCTGGACAGGAAGCGCAGGTCGCGGCGCAGCTGTAGGTACAGATCGCGCCCGAAGGCCGGCAGGTGCAGCAGCAGGGCGCGCTCTCCCGGCCGGGCGCGCGGGGCGGCGGAGGGTGCACGAGGACGCCGCCGCCGTCGGGGCCCGGGAGCTCCTGGCAGTGGCGGCAGGTGCACATCGTTAGGGAGAACCCGACACGGGATCACCACCTCCACTTCGGCCGCCAAGTCGCCGACTGCTGCCGGGAGAGAAGAGACGCGTCAGCGCTACCGGGTCATACTGGCCGCCAGCCCTCCCGCCGGTCGGCCGCCGCACACCGGGTGCAGCGCTGGGCTCGCCGCTCCAGCTAGAGCGCAGCACAGCCAGGATCCGGCACTTCCTTCCCTCCGCTCGCTCCGGCACCTCCGTGCTGGCCAGCGCCTCCGCCCGGCCGCCACTATCCGGGGAAGGTGTCCTGCGCGGTCGCCCCAGCACCTCCGGAGACGGCGCCGTGGTATCGGCTTGCAGAGGACCGGCGCCGGTGCGCCCTGCCAGGAGCCGCCCGGAGCTGTGCTCCGCGGCGGGCCGCGCCTCCTCGGCCCGGGGCACGGTCAGCGGTACGCACGGACGCCTCCAAAGGGCTGAGGGAAGGTGGTGGAGAGAAGGGTGGATGAAACAGGGAGCGCTACCTGTGCCCGGATCCAGTCCCCAAACCAGTAGCAGCAGCAAGGGCAGGACCAGAGGAGGCAGCAGGGCGCCGTGACACATAGTACTTGGGACGAGCAGACCCCAGGATCGTGGCGCCGGAACAGGAGCGCGCGAGGCGGCGGCGCCAGCCAGAGTGAAGCCCTGCAGCCTTTGGAAAAAGTAATTAGCGCTGCGGACAAACCCAACGTGGTAAATCCCAAGCCCTGCCTTCCCCTTGGAAAGCAGGTGGTGATTGGTCCTTTACTTCACTCTGCCCCGCCTCCTCCTCCCCTATTGGTTAGAATGGGCCGAAACCAAAGTACGTAGTTAGGTTGTAAGCACTTCTTACACGTGGTTTCTGGGCAATAGTACCGACGTGACACCAGGTGGCAGGCACGAGCCGACCCGGGCAGTAAGATCCCACCGGAGCCGAGAGAACCCTGGCCTAGTCTTCAGAATTTGTTCTCATTTTGGAAATATCTGAGACTGTTCCCCAGCTTCCCAGGAAAATTTGCCAGAAATCGTCCTGGCCAGCCGGTTCCATCCAAAAAAAAAAAAAAAAAAAAACTCTCTGCATCTAAAATAAAATCAATTTTGATTGTTTGCTACTGGAAAGACTCCCAGATACACCTTGAATTAGCACCTGATGGCAGTATCCTTGGTGTTTATCCAAACTCTTCACACCTTCTGCAGCCTTTATCCTCACAGAATTCAGAGCACTGCACACGCTCAGAATGAGAAACCAGGGATTAGAGCGCTTAAGGAACTCCACTTATAATACCCAGAGAGTTTCTGTTAGAACAAAGACTAGAAATTGTGGTCTGACTTCCTGCCCGGTGTTGCTCATTTTTAACAGCTGGAGCCCTCCGAGGGAGGCAAGACAGAGTATTAGCCAGGTTTGACAGGTTAGGAAACTGAAGAACAAAGTAGCAAGGGCTACACCTGAACCCAAGCCTTTTAGCAACAGAAGAGTTATGTTCCCATCAGAATATAATTGGTCTGCAGGTGATTCCTTGAACATCTTAAAGATCATCTTGTAGATACAGCAAAGCATGACTAATGGAAGGGTAATCACACCAGTTTAATGTTTCTCCTCCTTTCCCTGTCCTGTGCTTTCCTGTTTTCTCAAAGAACACAGGTGACAGTCCCCTGCCAAACTCTTGGCTTGAGGCCTCAGAGTCTGAATTTTATCACGGTGTTAGGTATCATCAGAAAGCATCCAGAAGTGATGTGAGCCCTGTCTGGCTTCTACAGCTTTAATGTATCCTGAGGGTGGACAGCAGCCCTATCACAGAAGGTCCTGGAGGTCTACCCACTGCTCCTATGAGTGCCCACTGTCTATGTTCCATGAACTGAGATGCCAAATTGGAAGTCAATAACACATAAATTGCACCCTTCCCCCCACTTTGTCCACTACAGGGGCTTCTGTTATAAACTAAACACTCTTAACAGGTGCTGAAAATCGAGAAATGTGAAAATAACTGCTCTCTCTTCTATCTAGTGAGGGAAGCCTCGTGCAATGAAATAATTAGGTGAGAATGTAAAGCGTGCATTTGTGGTGGAAAACAGTATGATCGTTCCTTTAAAAATTAAACAAAGTCCAGCAATTCCACTTGTTAGTATATATCTACAATAATTAAAAGCAGGGACTCAAGGGGTTGGGGATTTAGCCCAGTGGCAGAGCGCTTGCCTAGCATGGGCAAGGCCCTAAGTTCGGTCTTTAGCTCTGAAGGGAAAAAAAAAAAAAAAAAAAGCAGGAACTCAGATATTTGTACAGTAATCTTTTTATATATAAAGACAGAGAATCAATTTTTATTTAGTTTTTCATGTTGTTTTGTTGCTTTAACACTTAGTTGTGTAAGTGGTGCTGGGATTTGAACTTGCTTCCTTGCGCAAGTCAGGCAAGCACTGTAGCCACTGAGCCACTGCTCCAGCCCCTTGTACACTAATGTTTGTAGCAGCTTTGTTCACAGGTGCCAAAAGGTGGAAGCAACCTAATTGTTCACCAGTGGATGAAGCGATCAGCTAGATGGGCACATACATATAGTAGGACATTGTTCAGCCTTTAAAAAGAAGGGAATTATGACACATGCCGCAACATAGATGAACCTTGAGAGCATTTTGCTAAGTGAAATAAGCCAGGTACAAAAGACAAATACTATGTGATACCCCTTGCATGAGCAACCCAGAATAGTCAAATTCATAGAAACAAAAAGTGGAATGGTGGTTACCAGAGGCTAGTGGAAGGGGGAAATTGGGACTTGGTTTTAGTTTACAGAGTTTGTCTTCTATGAAAACGTTCTGGAGGTGGATATTGGTGATGGTTACACAATAATGTGAATGCACTTAACTGCCACTAAGCTTAAATTTTTTTTAAATAGCAAATTTTAATTTTATCACAGTGAAAATGCTTTTAAAAATAAGTCTTTAAGGGCTGGAGCAGTGACTTGCCAGTTACGGTGCTTGCCTGGCATGCGTGAGTACACTGGTTCAAATCCCAGCACCCACGAACACAGCTAAGTGTCAAAGCAACGAAGGCGGTATGAAAAACTCAATAAAAATTGATTCTCTCCCTCTCTCTCACTGTCCTTCTCTCTTTAAAAAAATTGTTAAAAAAAGAAGTCTTTAATGTTTCACGATCTTACTTCATCTTATGCACAGAATGCCTTGTCTTGATGGTTTGCAATGGTGGGGCTTAATCCCATTTCACAGAAGAAGGAAGGCAGTCTTCAAGGAGATTAAAAATAACACAAGCAAGCAACCAAAGGCCCTGCAGGTGGCAGTGGCATTCTGAAGCTTGAGAATGCTGACCAACTTCCAGCTCTCAGGTCCAAACAACTTGCTCTGTTCCCAAATGACAAAGCTCTAAACTTTCCAGCTTGGCCACCTGCCTCTGTGACTAGCTCTAATCTCATTGATCTTTTCCAATCATGTTTTCTGGAACTGGTCCCAAAAAGGTTGGTTATCTTGGCTCTCTTTGGTGTGACACCCACAGCCATCCTATTGGATGAAGGCAGCTGTCATCCTGGACATCAATGCTGCTGCTGAGAGCAGACAGTTCCCAGTGCAGCACAGGTTGGGCCAAGGACAGCCACGTTCAAAGCCCATAATTAGAGTTCAAGTTCAGACCGCAGCACTTAAACCAAACTTGACCTTCCTTAATTCCCCACTCAAGGCTTTCTGTAACTGGTGATTGGTATACATGTATGAAGACCTGTGTGTAAACTTGATCTTTTCATAGGTAGAAGTCCTATAGCTCTAAAGATTATCAGGCAGTGGGGAAGAAAGTTTGAGAAGCCAAAGAGAGGATTCTACCTTGACAACCTCCTCTCATCCTTAGGCAATGTGTTCCAAGGCCCCAGTGGATGCCTAAAATTGTGGATAATACCAAACCCTATACTATTTTTCCATGTACATATATATAAGAAAATGCGATATATGTGTATACACATACACACATGTGTGTATATATTGTGTGTAGTTGTACTATGAGAAAGACACAGTAAGAGATACAAAACAGTAACTAATAATATAACAATTATAACAACACA
>PVKS010011913.1:0-55231 GCA_004027875.1 Aplodontia rufa | reverse complement strand
TGACTAGCTGCTGCTCTATTTATCCATTACAACAGCCAATAGGGTACAATGCAAACACCTTTCTCCAATTGTAACAAATGAGTGGCCGAATAGCTTAGTCATGCGGTCAGGCAATTTGCTAATTACAAGCCAGCTGGACCCCTTAGAGTTGTTTACCACCAATTCTTCTACAAGCCAGCTGAGCCTCATGTTCCCAACACTCAGGTTCTGAAGATTGGAATGTGGATATCTTTGAGGACCATTATTCCATTATAGGTATGGAGCCACGTGACATTTTTAAGGCAGAATATCTGTTTGAGAATGGAAATATGTCCTATTCCAGACACACCAGTGACTGTAGGGAAGGGCCGGCAAACCTTTCACGTAAAGGGCTAGATAGTACACATTTAAGATTTTGGGGGCCATACAATCTGTTGAGATTCAACTCTTTATGGTAACATGAAAGCAGTCTTAGGTAATATAGATACAGTGGAGCATGGCTGTGTTCCAATAAAAAAACTTATTCACAAAAATAGGTGGAAGGCCAAATTTGGCCCTTGAGCTGTTCCCCTACCCTAGGCCCAGCTATAGCACCAGAATTCTGCTTAACCATTAACATGGGAATCAAATATTCTGGAAATTTAGATATTTTGATGAAGAAAAATGAAAAGTTAGCCAAAATGAAATTGGTTCGCGGAGTGGAATTAATAAACATGCCAACCAGGCAGGTATCTTGGGGACCAACCAAGCCCTAACAAACCAAACCACAATTTCCTGGAGAAGAGCACTAACAAGACAGACAAGACGCTAGTCAGCACCGGGTACCAGGAGAGAATCCACGATCAGACCTGACAGTACAATCAGCGGGCAACTCAGCAATCTCAATGGATATGAGCCAACCAAGTCGTTTCCCAGAGAAGAATGAGTGACTCTGGACTTGAGGACCAAGTAAATGGCCCCAAGATGACTGCTCCCACAGAGCCCTTCATTCACAATGGAAGCCAAGGAATAGGGCAGATAGATCTGAGGTCAGTGACAGTATTTTTCGGTCACAGAACCCAGATGGATATCGTGGTAAGGACCAAGAGGAATGAACTGACCGGGAGAATTGATTGAGCTGCCCAGGGTGTGATCCTCCTGCCTCAGACTCCTGAGCCGCTGGGATCACAGGTGTGTACCACCATGTCTGATTTAACTGGTTACTTTTTTACTGTAAGAATTAAATTCTATGACATCACCAATTACTTGAACATGAAGTAAAAAGGAAGCCTGTGGAAATGGAGAGCTTTTTTACAGTGATTCTTTGATGGATTTTACAAGTTTTTCCTTATAGAATTTTCCATCAATATGAAACCTTTCAAAAACCAGTTTAGTGACAAATCTATGTAGAAGACTAAGCTCATGCTTATAGTAGAATACAGTCTTTGCTAACTAAATCTAAGTTGCAGCAGTGAAGAGATTTACACGTTAATGTTTATAGAATATTGTTTGCTAATTTTCAAATAAAATTTTTGACCAGTATGTATTAAATAAATGCATTCTCATTCCATTGCCTAAATGGAACAAATTTCTTCGAATGATGTTTCAAAATTAGCCCACAAAAAATTTAGGTCTGATTGGAACATTCTTCCTGTTTGTGTCAGTTTCTCAATGTAGAATTATTTTTGCTTGACTGTATTGCTTCTGAAAAAGGAGGTGCTACTCAGCTGGTGTGGGTGTCTCTGAGGAACACGACAATAGGAGATCTGTGAATGTTGGTAACAACTGAAGAATAAAAGCAATGTTGTTGCGTGTATGAACTGCTGCTACAGAGAAACACTGCTGGAATGATGCTGAGGGAAGGAGCCAGCAGGAAGGAGCAAGACCCCACCTCGTGCAGCCTTGCATCCATCTCTCTCCAGCACCTCCTGTCCATGGAAAGCAGGTGGCAAAGCAGAAATGGAATTTGCACGTCTCCACCCCAGCATCACAAAGCAGAGTGAAGGTGTGGTTTGAAACTGAGAGACAATAGCTTAATAACAGGCATAGGATTAAAATCACCATGATTCCAGGTACCCTGAAGAATCTGGAAGGAAGCAGAAAGAGGCCACAAGATCAGTGACGGTATGGTGGCATTTAGGTGGGGTGTTCTAAGTACTTATCTAAAATTGTCCCTGAATTGATTAGCTGAAATAGAACTTGTGAGAGGAATATTAACTGAGGCCACAATAGAATAGAATTTTATTCAAATAAAAATATATTTTCTTTATACTATATTTCTCTTTTAAAAAGTTTTGGACAGAGCCAGAAATTTAGTAGATGCTGAATAAATAGTGACGGTGGTCTATCTTTGAAGTTCTCTGGAGCTAAAGATACAAAGATGAGCCTGGACCATTTTGTTTGGGAAGCACAGTGAGAAATTAAGAATCAGGGGTCTCCTCTTCAAGTTCCTTGCTTTATCTCTGTTACATTTCCAGTTTTTCTTTTTTGTTAACTCTCGGCAGGTATAAACTGTTGTTTTCCAACATTCCTCTTGTTTCTCCAATTGCTATATGTCTAGAAATATTTTTTTAAGAAACAAATTGGAGGGGCTGGAGCAGTGGCTCGGTGGTTACAGTGCTTGCCCGGCATGCACGAGTACATGGGTTCAAACCCCAGCACCCATGTACACAACTCTGTGTCAGAGCAAAAAAAGCCACAAGAAAAATTTAAATAAAAATTGATTCTGTCCTTCTTTCTCACTGTGTGTCTCTTTTCTGTTTATATCTATCTATCTATATATATTTATTTTATATATATTTTTATGTTTCTTTTATATATATTTTATATATATTTCTTTTGTTTATATATATATAAAAGAAATAAATTGGAAAGTCTTTGTGTATGGAAGAAGAAAGCACTGGAGGAAAAAAAGGAAACTTTTTTAAAAAATTCTAATGAGCAGAAAGAATAGATGGTGAAAACAATGGTTAGTTGCCTGGGCAATGAAAAAGAATTAGAGAAAGCAAGATAAGGGAGACGACAATGATGGTGATGATGATATTGCTGCATTAAAAGAGCAATGAAGACTGGAAAAACTAAGAAAAAGGGACCAAGATCTCTACCAGAGGTAAAGGATACAACCTAGCCCTGACAGTTTTGGAGGTACAACAGTGTATTGTGTTAATGCTAAAATGCCATTTTCCTCCCACAAATTTCTTATAAATAATGAACGCCAGTTTCTAACTGGCAGGGGTCTTTCTTAGCGGTATGTGTAACAATGGGTATTTTACAACTGATGGAATCTTAGATTAATATACACTAATATTCAGTGTATAGGAGCTACCTTTCAGGTAGGTAAGCAGGTGTTTAATAAGTTACCTTTGAAAAATAACCAACAATTGCAAAATATTTATAATATACCAGATCAACTTTGCAGAATTAGGGAGGGGATTCTCCTTGAATAACCCCCTCAGTCAAAATTTCAGTATTTACATGTTGATCACTATCCACAATGATTCAAAATCTAATCCACAGGGTTGTGTGTATGAGGATAATACACATTTTTCATCCCTTTAGAGGGAAAGGGCAAGCTACTATTATGCTGGGACCACAAATGCAACTTATAACCATCTGGGTAACACAGATCTGGGGTTACTCTGGCTATACACTCTTCCTTTAGGATGTTTAAAACTCTGAACACCTCACCAAATAAAAGTAAAATGCTGGATAAATCAAAATCTTTATAATTACATCACTGACATGGAAACAAGGAACACAACAGACTTCAAAACAATAAGACGCAAAACACCAAAGGAGGAAAGCAGGGTCAAAGCGCAGGCTGCCTTCCTAAACCTGGAGACCTTGAATTCTCATTTTGTTGATAATACAGTATGCGGAGGTAAAAGATAAAGCCATGGTTTGCCAAGGAGACCAGAACAGGGTTCCCTGTGATAAAGCTGAGTCTTGAAAGGGCTACACCTGCAATGTACAGGTAAATAAGAAGCAATTCCCACCGTGCAGAACACGGGAGTCAACAACAACCCACACCTATCTCCAAAGTGTTGCTGTGTCAGGGGAGGACTCTCGATTGAGATTTGCAAATCACAGGCTGGCTGTTGTACAGGATCATGGTCTGAAGCTGCACTAACTGCATGGTTTCAAACCTCTTAAGTGGAGAATTCAATCCCAAGAGATTCTGGGTAATGCTCCAAGTGGTTGGCAGAAACTTTTACAATTCTAAGCTCTTAGGAAGAACTCAGGTTCAACTCAGGACTCAAAGAATGTCCCCAGATCAAGTTCTAAGAGGAGTGAGAAGCTTACAGTAAAAATTCAAAAGATATACAAGGGAATAAGACACCATGGTTAAAAACAAACAAACAACAAATGGCAAAGAATCCACATACTGGAATTATCAGACACAACAGTTTAAAAAACTATGTGGGAAGAAATTCAAATGCCCCAGAAACACATGAAAAGATATTCAACCTCAAGAGTAACAAGGGAAATGCAAATTAAATCCTCAATGAAATACTAATTCATACTTGCCAGACAGACAAGAAAATTTTAAGCTGACTTTCCCAGTTTGGCAATAGCCAGAATGTTCATGGAAGCATGTGCATACGCTCCATTTCTGGATTTTACTCTAGAGAAACTCTTATACATGTGCACCACAATGTTCATAGCAGTAATATTTGTTAAAGAAATAAAATAAACTGGAAATGACTCCAATGTTCACTAATATTAAATGGATTAATTGTGCTCCAATCATACGATGCTGTGCTACAAAAGAGCAGTGGAAGTAAATGAACCTCATGGTTTACATCAATATGAATGAATTTTCAAATGTATTGAAAAAAATCAAGTCATACAAGAATGCATGAAATACAAGTCCATTTACATAAGATAAAAAGGTAAACACTGTTTATAGATGCACAGAAAGTTGATAAAATGAAATGCCAGGCATAATCATGAAACCCAGGCCCATGGCTGTGTCGGGAGGGATGGGGAGTGAGAAGTCATGCAAAGAGGGGCAACTGAGGGCCTCCGGAGGCACCTGGTGGTTCTCATTTTCTTAACTTGTAGTGGCTACAAGGGTGTTCACTTATCATTCTTCTTTAAAATGAACATTTTTACTCAGAAGCCTGAGGGAGGAGGATTGCTTGAGCCCAAGAATTCAGGCCAGCTTGGGCAACATAATAAGGCCCATTTCAGAAAAAACAATACATTTTATCTGCAGTTTTGCACATGATATATTTCACAAAACAACACAAGAAAATAAGGAATTCTCCTCACAGTCCTTCTCTAACCCTGGAACCTGCTACTAGAGTGCTGTATTATTCACATTCTCAATGCCAGCTTCCTTAGCCATAGAATAAAAGAGACCATCATTATTCAGCAGTTCTTCAGGACTGTCATACTGTACAATCTTCCCATTGTCTAGGACCATTATCCTGAAACAAAGAGGAAAGAAATAAAAGTGTTAGAAAGTAGTAACTCAAATCTTGGCATTAGAGTAACCAGGACCAACTTGCAGCATAGCCATGCAAGGCTACAAAGCAGCAGAACTGAATGGACCACAGCTGTGAGCATCAACATGGATGAACGGCACAAGCAATACTGAGCCAAAGAACAAGTCACAGAAGAACACATGCGGCATGAATCCCTTTTTATGTCATTCTTTTTAAAGCACATATGCTTAAGGATGATTGATTTAAAAAGGGAGTCTTCCCCGATGCCAGAAAATGAAAGCCTTCTGTCTCCAGTTTCTAAGATGACGGACATTGAGGTTAAGATACTAGAGCAAGAAGAAATAGATGCTTCCAGTCATTTTACAGGACAATAACTGAGGCCCAGGATAGTCGGGAAGGTCTATGGTCAACATCTGCTGTTCACAGGTTGGACGCCCATCTTCCGTACTCAGTTAACAATTACAATTTTCTATTTTACTTTCAATGTAGTTCCCTTGACCCTGTAGCTTTCATTAGCTTGATGTGTCATTTTGGCCAAAATTGCTAGACCTCAGTTTCATCAGTAAAACTGATGCTGGTCAACGCTTCTGCTGTAAGGTGTTTCATACCTGACACTGTTGCCACTACTCACTTGTCACTGTCCATGATGGTGTGCAGCCGGTGGGCAATGGTGACGACCGTGCAGTGGGAGAACTCACTTCGGATGGTCATCTGAATGAGTTGATCTGTCTCGAGATCCACTGCAGCAGTAGCCTCATCCAGGACCAGAATCTTGGATTTCCGAAGCAGAGCCCTGCCTAGGCACAGCAGCTGCCTCTGCCCCACACTGCAGCCAACAAAAGAAACCACGCATTAGCCCCAGATGACCAAAGAAAAACTGGAGATGGGGATGGTTTCATGTTTCAGATCAGACTTTCAAAACTCCCACTGCAGGAGGATGTGGCAGGAGGACTGAGGCCAGCCTCAGCAACTTAGCGAGGCCCTAAGCAACTTAGTGAGACCCTGTTTCAAAATAAAAAGGGCTGAGTTCAATCCCTGATACCAAAAAACGAATCCAAACAACAACAACAAAAAAACCTTCCAGTCCAAATTTCCCCAGTCACCGTGGATGTGAACAGTAGTCTTTAAGCTTTCCTAATTAGAAGTATCACAGGTACTTAATCAAAAAATACATGTTTCTGGGCCTCACTCCACTCAGTCAGAATGGGAAGAAGCCTAGGTAGTTCACCTTTAATAAGCACCCCAGGCAATTTTCATGCTACACAAGTTTGGAAAACACTGGCCCAGAAACAGTACTTTGCATTTGGCTATAGTGATAACAACAACCATTCCAAAACAACAGGAATGCTACCAAGTTTATTTCAGAAGTATTTGACCTGACACCATTAATAAAGAGTGGCCCTGCACTAGAATGTCCCAGTGGCATTTCTTTGTGGCCTTAGCAAATCCATTCATTATTTTAATGTGTAATTCTAGTCTCAAGCCTAATTATTTGTACAAGGCCTTCTGCCTTGATTAGAAACAAAGCAATCTAATGAACATGCTGTCTTGGTGTGAGATGCAATGTATGTGGAATTCTAATATACTTGTAAAATGCAAATAACTGTAATTTGCTAAAAGCCTGTAATGAAGGCTGGACCACTTGCTTACATAAAGAAGTTTTGGGAAATGATGTGAAGGAAATATTCTGGAATTTGCTAATTGTTCTTTCCTGCTGTGGCCATTAGGGAACATATTAAACAGAGGATGGCTAAAGTTCTGTAAATTTCTGGAAGAAAATTTCTGCATGAGATTTGAAGTCACCCAAACTTCCAGTATTTGTCTGTAATGCAAGATCAGAGATACTGCAAATCTATTTACTTAGCTTGTACCCAACTCCTGCCTGAGTCAATTGGATTTCATACTAACAGGTTGTGTTGAGGTACCCCTTTGGGCTTTTAGCTGCTCTCTCCACACTGATTTATCCATCATTCACCAGAGAGATTTGTTTCAATCCCCCTGAAACTCAGGTCAGAAATCAGAGCACTGGTAATACAATTTAATTGTTTCCTACCATAAACAAAAGAGAGATGGTATGATGTTTATTCTTACAAACCAGAAGTGTTGCTATCATATCCTGCCTTAGTGTCCTGCATGTCCCCTTTGCAATACTGACATGTATTCTCACAGTTCTGTCCCCTCTATTCTGTTGTACGTGCTAGGAAGTCAGAGGTTGTAACTGCATTATTTGTCTCTGTATCTCCCGTGCCTGGCACATAGTAGGGGCTTATACGTATTTGTTGACTAAATGTTTGAACAGTTTTACATCAACCTAAAGACCTACTCGAGTCTTGCTAGTTTCTGGATCTGGTTGCTGAAGGAAAATAAAATTGATGGCCCTTGTACCAAACGAGTCCTAAGCTGCACTGCTCTGGGGTACAGCCTGGTCACTGGATTTGTTAAGCTCCCCGGGCGATTCTTGCAGCGTAATTGAGAACCAATGCTCTAGGCAGAGCTTTGCAAGTCTGCAAAATACCCACAAACCACCTGGGACTCTTGGAAAAGTGCAATTTTGGGTTTGTAGAATCAAGGCTTGAGATTCTACACTTATAACAAGTTCTCAGATGAGTCCAGAGCTGCCGGCCCCTTATTTGAGCTATTGAGCCCTCCCTTCCTTCCTGAGCTTTACCTACTAATGGTCCATTCCTTGCCTACCACTACCACAGCACCTGGGGCAGGAGCAAGAACTGTGCATGAGCAGCAGGCTTTGTCAAAGGGCTAAAATTCAGTGTGTGAAATGGAAAGCTAGATTGTTATGGAGAAAACTCTAGTTTCACAAACTAGTGAACAGGTAAATATATAGCAAGGGCCAGAAGAGAAATGTCAACATATATAAAAAACGCTTTGAAACAGTAAAAAAAGAACTGGGAAAGCTCAGAGAGTCTTTGTGCTGATTGGAAGTGCTTCAATAATGCCTAAGGACTTTGAAGACACTGCATCCCATATCCACATGCCCTTTAGATCAGTAGTTTTCCACCTAGGATGCACTTAACCACCTGTGGGGATCCTTTAAGACTCCCCATGTCCAATCTACACCTCACACCAATTAAACCAGACTCAAGGATGGGACCAGGTACTTGCACCGTTTTAATCATGATTGCTGTGCACAGCTATGTTAAGAATCTCTGCTTTCTATGAGTCTCTACAATAGAGCCATCTGTAAGCTCACGTTGTGTAATATTACACAAGGGGCACCTTTAAAAACAGTTTTTCACAAGTTTCAAAGCACTTTAAGGACAGGTTTACTTTATGTTAGGAATTAGGCCCACATAGTGAAAACACCACAATATCCGACATTATCTAACATGGGGAACAAGAGGAAGGTCCCCTCTTCTCTTGCTACCTATGTGGGAGGTAGGTTATGACACATTACCTCAGGTTGTCACCACCCTCTGCCACATCATGGGACAACCCATGTGGCAGGGAAGCCACGAAGGATTTGAGGTGAGACAACTCCAGGACCTTCCAAATCTCCTCATCTGAGTATTTGTTGAAAGGGTCAAGATTCATCCTCAGGCTTCCAGAGAACAAAACGGGGTCCTGCAAGTCAAGGAGTGAATAAGCAGTTGGTGTTAATATCAGGAAAGGACCCAGTAGTTCTTGGTGACAGGGAGAAAGCACACTGGACTGGCCTGAGATGGACTCCTTAGGCAGGAAGCCGGTTCATGGTTTGTTTCAGCACTGAGGCTTGAACCCAGGGCTAGGAACCCATGCTAGGCAAGCACTCTACCACTTCAGCTGCAGCCCCAGTCCATCTATTTGCTTTTTAAAAATTTTTCCTTCTGGTTTGTTTTCCTTTATTTATTTGTTTACGTGGTGCTGGGGATTGAACCCAGGACCTTGTGCATACCAGAAAAGTGCTCTACCACTAAGCTACCTCTCCAGCCCATCCAGTCCATCCTTTGAAACATTTTTATTTTCCAGACAGTTTCACTAAGTTGCTTAGGCTGGCCTTGAACTTGCAATCTCCCTGACTCAGGCTCCTGGATAGCTGGAGTTACAGGCATGTGCCACCATATCCAGCATGGTCAAGCTTCTGCAAGTCCTCTGATGGCCTGCAGCAGGCTGCCAACCAGGCAACTAAGCACAGGATTAAGAGGGGTCCTTGGATTTTTGTTGTTTTTGCTTCTGTCTGACGTTCAGTTATGGATTTCCAAACTTGCCAGAGCATCTCTTAGGAAAATGAGAGGAATATCTCTCTGAAATAAATACTTGTAATTTAAAGGTAAAGGAATCAGGAAAGGGTACAAGAAGGAGTAGTATAATCCCCTGAGCAGAATTTTTTATGCTTTGAGGGGGCAGAGAAAAGTTGCATCAAACTAAGTAAACCCCAGACAAATCAAAATTACCCCCTGCCACCAAGAAACGTGGCTAGAGCAAGGGGAGAAAGAAGATTCTAAGGAAGAGCCACATATCACCCACGAGAGGTGAGGTCTCTGTGGAGATCCTTACTTGGTAGGAGCCATACAGTAAGCCAACAGAAGTCTTTCCTGCTGACACACTAAATGTTCTGCTTGCTGGCGAAAAACCTGCAGCAAATTCCCTCCTCTGTCCTTTAACCATATCAAATAAGGAGTATAAAGCTTAATAGTGTTAAGCTTCAGTGGCAACATTGCTAATGTTGATTGCAAAGGTTTTATAAAACCTTAATGAGCTATAGAAATGCGAAATAATCATCTGCTCTATTTGACTTCTGTTGTGTTGCTGCCACCTACTGGTCAGATTCTAGCAATCACAAATGCATATTACACAAAAATTCAAGACTTAAGTTCTGGAAACAAAGTGTCTTAGGAAGCTAGCTTAGGTATTCTGAATAGAACACAGAAAAGATACTGCTAATTGAACAGATATCAACATGCTTCCCGCAGAACAAGCTGTCCCACTGTGTGTGCCAAAGTAAGTTCTAGAGCTCACCTGGGGGATGATGGTCAATTTCCCTCTAAGATCATGGAGCCCAATGGAAGCAATATCTATTCCATCAATGGTTATCTGGCCACCTGAAGACTCTAAGATTCTGAAGAGGCAGTTTGTGAGGGACGACTTCCCAGCTCCTGTCCTGCCCACCACACCAATCTGTGAAAATAGTTCCATTGCTTGTTAGTTCAACATACAATTCTTAGAGAAAAAAATTATTTAGCCTGGGCATTCTCCATCACAGGTGGTAAGAGACACTGACTGGCTACTTCACCTCTGAGATATTAAATGGCTTTTGGTTTTGGTGGGAGAAAAATATGCTCATATGTCAGAAAAAGATGGCTCTCCCATCCTACCTCACAAACTATTGCTTGCTGAGAACTATAGTGACTGTTGGAAATGGACGCACCCTCTTAGCTGCTGCTGTTGTTACAATTATTATTGGAAATTATAACTTCTTTTAAAAACTTTGTTTAGAAGTGAGGAGAAGAGAAGGATGGGCTTGCTACTGGCTGAAAACCAGACCCTGATTTGGACCTCAACATCTTTACCCAGTTTTTTTTTTTTTTTTTTTTAAGAGAGGGACAGTGGGGAGAGAGAGAAAGAATCAATTTTATTCAGTTTTTCATGTGGCTTTTGTTGCTCCAAGACTTCGTTGTGTACATGCTGCTGGGGTGTGAACTTGAGTACTTGCGCATGCCAGGCAAGCGCAGTAAACCGGGAACCACTGTTCCAGCCCCTTACCCAGTTATTTTTTTGTTAGACTCCAAATCCTCAGAACACACCATAGGAAGGTGCTAAAACTTTGCAGACCAGGAGAAGTAGGCCATTCTCTCTTTAGAGACAATCCCTATACTGCTGTTCCCAATAATTCCCTCACCAGTTCTGATTCTCCCTTGTTTCCTTCCTGTCTTCTTTACTACCAGTTGTGACCTTACAGGAAATGAGCACTGGTCAGCAGCAGGGATGCAGATCTCTTGCTGATATCCTGCCCTCTGGTGGTGGTGCTAGGTCCCTGTGTATCTCCAGGCAAAGCTCTCCCTCCAACCAAATGATGAAGAGCTGGAGTCTTCAGCTGTTTATTCTGTCCCCTGATCACAAGGCCTCACACTCAGGCATTCCCTCATTCCACCTACCTTCTCGGTGCTCTTGATGTCACATGTGATCCCTTTCAGTACCAGATCCAGTTCTGGACGGTACCGAACTTGGTAGTTGGTAAACTTGATCTCACCTTTGCTGGGCCAATCTGCTGGAGGCCTCTTATCAGTCACCCAGGGTGCCTGGCAAGGGCACAGAACAAGAAGTGCTTTACATAGTGGCAGCTCAGCTGAACAGTCCTCATGGGATCAAGTCACAAAACAGGAGAAGGGTAGCAGTGTCCCAGCTACCTGACTGAAAAGGACTTGCTCTCCCAGAAAGTTCCTACCATATTCAAATAAAGAAACCCTATCTCATAAGGTTGTTCTATGGATCTCCAGAAAGAAACCACCATTTAACTTGTAGCCTTACAAGACCCAACACTCCCCCAAACCACTTCCTTTTCCAAGTTTGAAGAAATTAGGTTGAGTTAGAACAAAGAAAAATTTTTAAAAACCAAACCATGACGAACCTGTGTGAGATATCGAGAAATGATGGAGATGTACTCTCTCTCTCTCTCTCTCTCTCTCGAGGGACAGTGAGAGAGAGAATGAGAGAAACAATTTTTTATTAGCTGCTTTCTTTGCTCCAAGAGGTCATTGTGTATGTGGTGCTGGGGTTTGAACTTGTGTACTCGCGCATGCCAGGCAAGCGCCATAACCGCTGAGCCACCGCTCCAGCCCGGAGACTCAAGGACTCAAGACTCAAAGGAGTTGCACTGGCCTCGTCTCTGGATTTCTCTAATTCCTCCTTACCTCATTTTCCACATGGATGTACTCATTTATTCGCTCAACAGCCACAATGTTGGTCTCTATTTCTGATGTCATCCTCACTAACCAGTTCAGGGTTTGTGTGATCTATAGAAAAACAAGAAGACTAAAAATCATCCTGGCTCAGAAACCAATCAGTCAATCCAGTGCTTACTCCTACAGCACTGGTGGGCTGTAGGAGAGTGAGGAAAGGTATAAGCAAGCTAGTCCCAGTGTCTTGGGTGGCGGGGGGCGGGTTAAGATCAGTGCCTCGATTGGCTCAAGAACAATTAAGTTCTGTGGGGCTCCCATGAGGGGCAGTATGAGCCTCAAATGGTTTGGGGCTAATGCTGGGGTTGGAGAGGGCAGCTATTGGTGGAATGGAACCAGAACTCAGGTCTTCTGCCTGTAAGCCTTCTGCTCTTTGTGGAAGGGGTTGCAGATAACATTCCACAGAAGCAGAAGAGCATGAAAAAACACACAGGGCAGGAAAGGCCTTCCAAAAAGCTGCCTGCTCGCACCGTTCTTGCTCATCCTTAGCCATAAAGCAAGACATCCACATGGACCCTGCTTGATACCAACAAACTCCAGGTACAATACACAAATATATCTAACCATCAATGAAAGGGCTGTCATGAGCTGGGCCTGTCTAGAGGCCAACATTACTCACATGTGAGCTTCTTCAGAGAAAGAATAGGGAGCTTGCATTTATGCACAGGGAGTTTTTGTGAAGCAGATGATGGTTAGACAAAGGGAACCACAGAGGGCAGGATCATGGGGACTAAAGTAACAACTTTGTGTAGGTTGAACCATATGGAATTGCTATTTTTTTTCCTTTGGGGGATAAAAGAACAGTGGCACGAGCAACCAAGTGTCTCGGGTGAATAATAGGGTACTTTTGGGTCTCTGGCAGGGTCACTGTGGGCCTTATCAACTTCTAATGAAGACAGCACTGTGTAAACACACTAATAGCTATGCAAGCCTCTTAAATGTTAGTTCAAAAGATACCATGAAATATGGCCAAATGATTCATTTATTGAGCAACTATTTATTGAACAGATACTGTGAGGCCAGCTATTGTCTTAGATGCTAGGAAATAATGTCTGGCATTTATCCCCCAGTCATACCAGGGATGCTGCAGTGAGATATATTATATAGTTTATCAGACTCCCTTTATTACAATTAGCTCCAGCTGTTGTGTGATATAAGAAAAACAAACTCAGGAGGAATTATTTGTCCAAAGGATGCTTTGACTACTACTATATTCTAGAGAAGAAATTTATTCATCTCTTTTGAACTGACCCAATCAAAGAGGCAAAGAGACAGGAGAATATTAAATTGAAACATGAAGTTGCCTTCTTAAAGCCCTAAGAGCAACAACATTTATGTCCTTTTTTCTTGTAGTACTGGGGTTTGAACTGAGGAATGTTCTACTACTGAACTACAGTCCATATTGTGAGACATGGTCTTGCTAAGTTGATGAGGCTGGCCTTGAATTGTGATCCTCTTGCCTCAGCCTCTCAAGTAGCTGTGGTTACAGGTATGTTACACCACAATCAGCTCATTTTTTTTCTTTTTTTCCAGATGATACTGTGCCCTATTGGATAGGGTAGGGACGTATTTACGGGTAAGAGATGGAACTAGAGATTGAACCTCAGTTTTCCCTAGTTTGAGCTGTACAATATACTCCAGACTCAGTTTAAGAATAAGAGCATTAATGTAGCCAAACACCCAGTCTTCAGACTCACGTTGAGGCCATTGGACAGAACAAAGCCAACAGTGTCCCCTTCTAGAGTGCTTTTATAAGCAACCAGCAGTAAGGCTGAAGAGAAGACAATCAGGTTCCCAATCAGCTCCAGGCGAATTGCAAGCCATCTGCAGGGAAAACAAAAAACAAACAAAAAAAAGTCACCAAAATACAAGGGTGTCATTCATCTCTGCTTTCTCAACTTAAGAACCCTGGGGCTCACAGAACATTCTCAGAGGGTATGAATTGGTAGGTCTATGCTCTGAGAAGTTTCCTCAGTTTGATCTGGGAACACATGAATATTTTCCTAAAAGTCCCTTAAATTTTTTTTTACAGAAAATAAATGGCATATAAAGGTCTGAGAAGAGTTTACTAAAGGAAACCTATAGTTCAATATCTCCCAAATTTGTCAAACTATAAGAAGGGAAGTTGTTAAAAAATAGAACGTTACAGATTCATGTGAAAAATTCCTAGACTCTTCCCTACAAGATTTTAATTTGGGGGCCTAGGATGTGGTTTAAGAATCTGCATTTTAAGTGAATGCTACAAGTGATCTCTTCTGATCAGGCCAAAGAGGCAATGCCATAATGAATCGATGTGTATGGTTTTAACATGTGCTTTAACACAAAAAGTTTCAATATACCTCTCTGATTTAAGTATTTGAAAAAGACAGAGAAGGTGGGAGTGGAGGGAAGTTAAGTGTGAACCGATCACAGGGAAATGTATGGGACTTTATATAGACATTGTTTATAAAACTTGACTTTCGGGGCTGGAGCGGTGGCTTAGCGGTTTCAGTGCTTGCCTGGTGAGCATGAGGACCCGAGTTCAAACCCCAGCACCAAGTACACAACTAAGTGTTGGAACAATGAAGGCCATGTGAAAAACTAAATAAAGTTGATTCTTTCTGTCTCTCTCACTGTCCCTCTCTCTTTAAAAATAAATAAATAAATAAATAAATAATAAAAAACTGACTTTCCAAAATAAAATGTAAGTTTGAAGCAATAATTCTAGCATGTACATAAATAAATGTGATACATGCTTCACAATAGGGGTCCAATGAGATTTACTTATATGCCTTTTCCTTCTTGGAAATTCTCTAAGAAATCAATCTTTATGATGGAATTCCTGTGCTTCCAATGTTCCAATAGTATTGACCATCATTTACCTTCCCTTAATACTCGGAAGCTACTCAAGAATTGTTCCTTCCTGACAAGACTATTCTCCTTCAAGGACATACCACTGCTTACCAGGGTCTGATGATGCTCACCCTACTCAGAGATTCACCTCACGGGATGTGAGCTTTCCATTTCTGTCATCAATAGCTTTACCTAAAAATTCTCAACTCTCCTCTCTCCAACCTTACTTCTTTCACTACTCTAAAAAGAATATCACGCTTGCAGGTAAGTAGATAGAGAATGTTCAGTTTATCCAGCACTTGTACCTGGGCTACCAAATGTTCATAAGTGTTGTTTGATTTTCACCACAACTCTGGTTGTTTCATAGCCATTGTGAAAGCAAAAAGACTTAGATTTTCCTTAGCAAGATCAAGGCAATTCACCTAGCATGGCAGATGGAAGAGCAGGAATGCAGATCCAGTCTCTGACTCCAAAGCTCATGCTCTTTTCTATTACATATATAGCATGATAGGGGTGTGTGTGTGAGTGTGTGTGTGTGTGTGTGTGTGTGGCAAGAGTGAGCTGTATACACTGGCCATGCCTGCCCTCCCATGCATGACTGACAGCAAACACTCAGAGCCCCAAAATACACATTTGGATAAATACCTCTGGAAGCCTCACCTATTGGCGATAATCCAGGAAAAGACGCATTTTTGGTTGGTGTCAATCCCCATCTCATTTTGCTTTTTAAATCGCTTCTGGTGCTCAAATGCACGGATAACAGACAAACCTGTTACAGTCTCATTGAAATGAGAGTAGATGGGGGACCTGGTGACAGAGTCCAGACGTCTCAGCTGGCGGGAAGTAGCAACGTAAAATAGCTGAAAAGAAAAGAGAAGAGTCAGTCACACAATCCTGTTTGCATATTCTCTATTTCTTCCTTTCTGGACATGACCCAACATGCTTCACTATGGGCCACAGCCCACATCTGAACAGGATGGAAGCTCGCACCTCTGGCTACAAGAATGAGGAAAGAGACTGAAGGAAGACAGCAGTGGGAAGACTGCTGTTGGTGGGAACAGAGGAAAATAAAAGTGAGGAGATTCCACCTTAGCCTTAAAGGTCTGAATTTCCAAACCACACGAGAAGAGTTGAGCACAGTCTGTGTTCTCCTCATCTGGATACGCTGTCCCAATGAAAGTTTCAGTACTGGTTACAGAAATGGTCTCCAAAAGGATTTTGGAAAGGATGTTGGGACCCAAGGTGGGTGAAGTGGGGAAGTGGCCAGAGAATACAAGGTTAGGGCTAAAATTGAAGAGTAGAGTCAGTTTAGTCACTAAAACTGTACCTCAATGGTGTGTGAAGAAGGTAAGCTAGTTTTGGAAGCATGCAGAATATTAAAGATGAAAGAACTGGAACTGGATATGATAGAATGCAGGAAAGATCTCCATGGTTCAAAGGGCAAGGAATGATGGAATAGGTTAGTGGTGTCATTGGATTCTGTGAGAATTTGTTGAAACCTGGGAAGAGCTGAGCATTTGAGAGAATGCAAAATGTTATACCTGGAAGTTACCTCAGATAATCCTGCCTCTTATAAGTTGATTTGTTATGAACAGTCAGAAGATTATTAGGGAGATGCTGATGCACCTGTGGAATTCCGCAGACACAAGGGGCCACAAGACCATAAAGCCCCCAAACTGTAGGGTCCTCAGAACAGTTTGCTATGGGTGAATAGTTTATCACAAAAGCAACGGATAAGGTAAAAGTTGTCCTTACAGTTTCCCTCTCCTCACTAAATTTTACTATGGGCATGGATCTCCTTCCAGTCATTCCAGTTTTTCTGTGAAGCTTGGCTCCCAAGCTACCTGTTCCCTCAAAAAATATGTTCATACTGAGACTAAACCATCCAGAGAAATCCCAGTGAAACTAGAGTTGCTCTGAAATTAAGAGATCTAGCTCCCACTGAGACATCTCCCAATAAATAAGCCTACCCAAACCCAAAATAAGTAGCCATGGCCTTGTTCTTCTAGAAATGCTCTAACCATCATGGGTACTTTCTTATATGAGTTGCAAGAATTTGTACAGAGCCAATCTCAAAGTGGTCTTGAATCCAAACATAAATCCATTCCTCTTAAGCTTCTGGGGGTTGGTAGTCAGGCTGTGAACGCTGTGAACCATAATGTACCAGATGATGCTAACAATTTAGCTTCAGACAGTGGTCTGTGGTCTCCTGGGTATAGAGATATCTGACCAAACAGCAAACCTGCTGGAAAGGAGTGACTGGCAATAAACAAAAGGAAGATTCTCAGGAAGGATCCTGGGCTTTTATGAGCAGAGAGATAGGAAGACCTACCCATTTCCAAACATACCTGAATACACACATAAAGAATGCCAAGAGGGATGATGATGATGGCAAAGACAGGAGTGGCCATGCAGATCATGACAAGGGTGCTGATTATCCCCAGGAAGCACATAATCCAGCTGCGCAAGGTCTGAGGGAGAGTGTCATCCAAGGTGGAAACATCCTAAGAATACAATTAGGACAGATGGTGAACCAATGAATTCTGTGTTTCCAGAGACTCCTTCGTTTAATCTTTTTAAGATGCTCTTTGTAATAGATTATACTCGTCACCCCAGTAAGAAATCTCATTTGTGTAATTTTCTCACTTTTCAAAATCCCTCCAGACAGACATGATAGCCTTTTATCTTTCCCAGCAGATTTGGTAGAGGTAAACTCTTGTCATTCATCAAATTTATTAAACCATTCATAATTATTATAAATTAATAGAGCCTTACAGAGTAATCCTCCTATAACCAAACCAGTTCAGCTGTTCTAACCTTACACAGGTCCTAATTCTACTGAGTAGAACACAGCCTGGAACAGAGTCTGGCATCCAATAAACATTTATTAGAAAGAAAGCTCTACTCACCAAGCCCAGACACCCATCTTGGACTGAATTACCATCCCACACTGGGCAGTTGCTTTTATATCAAACAAAACAATGTTTAAAATGATGAATGGATGGTTGGATGGATGGTTTGGAACATAGTAAAGAAGCCTGGCTTATATCTTAAGTTGCCCTTTCGCAGCTTTGTTAGAGGAGTATATTGATTCTATTAGTAGTAACATGTGAGTACTAAAGTTAGTCTTAATTACCTCTGGAGCTTCTGAAGTTATATCAGGGATACGTCTTCCAGGAGAGCTCTGAATTGGGGATGACTCCTGAGTCTAACCTACTTTTCCCAAACTCATCGGAATGTAAATACACAACTAAGTCTAGAGTTGGCAGGAAAAAAGAAATCAGCTATCCATTCTGTACAGATGATCACTTTTTTTGTTAAAGAGAAAGGGAGGTGCGGGGGAAAGAAAGAGAGGGAGGGAGAGAAAATATCAATTTTATTTATTTTCCCATCTGGCCTTTGCTTTCCTGACACTTAATTGTATATGTAGTGCTGGAGTTTGAACCTGGGTCCTCACCCATGCCAGGCAAGCGCTCCAACTGCTGAGCCATCACTCCAGCCCACAGATCACTTTTGATCCTTACATAGCACAGATTCTCCATCTTTCTTTCCTTCCCTCTTTCTCCTCTTAAGGACTCAGCCACTGATTCTAACACTCCCTAGATAAGAATCCTCTTTATAGACTTGATCCATCTCCTCTACACAACTTACTATATGATTAATTAAATTTTCCTTTTTTCATCCAAAAGCAGTCAGCAAAGTCTGACTGTAGCCTAACTCACTCACATGTTCTCTTTTCCAGAAGATTAATTAGATATATTGACATGGAGAAGACTACACAATCTTAGCAAAATTCTCATGAGAAACATCCCCATCCAAAAGTACATGCTTGCTTAGATTCTATTAAGAGAAGAGAGCCCTGGGCTGGAGCAGTGGCTCAGTGGTTATGGTGCTTGCCTGGCAAGTGTGAGGATCCAGGTTCAAACTCCAGCACCACATACACAACTAAGTGTTGAAGTAGTGAAAACCAGATGAAACACTAAACAAAATTGATTCTCTCTTTTCCTCTCTCTCTCATTGTCCCTCCCTCTTTAAATGAGAGAGACAGAGACAGAGAGAGAAAGAGCAGAGAGTCCATTTAAGTAGTCTCCAGTGACAGTGTGCCCACCATTTCTACACCAGAGGAAGGGGACAAATGGGGAGCAGTTACCTGCCCACTCTCAAAGTGGTTGCTGGGTCCCCAGAACCTGACTGTGAGGTGTGAGCTTCCATTCGTATGTGTCTGCTCCAAAGCCCAAAACAAATAAGGGTTCAGAGTTTCTCAAACATTTTATTAAATGAACTATGTCTCATCCTCAAGTAGAGAAATAAAAATTGTGCTGACAATATTAATATGGTTCAAAACTGCCTGGTCTATGCCTCTGTTACTGAAGCTTCCACTCAGATGCATTAAAAAAAAAGTCAATAAATTAATGGCTGGGTGTGGTGTTTCACGCCTGTAATCCCAGAGGCAGGAGGATCCCAAGTTCAAAGTCAGACTCAGCAACTTGGACGACCCTTGCAACTTAGTGAGACCCTATCTCAAAATAAAAAATAAAAAGGGCTGGTGATGTGGCTCAGTGGTTAAGTGCTGCTGGGTTCAATCCTGGTATTCCCCTCCCCCCCCAAAAAAAAAACAGAGAGAGAGCAGTCAATAGATTAGGTCTGCTTCATGGAAGATAGTCATTATGATCTTAACATTTATTGAGGACCCAGTTCCTAGTGAAGTACTTGGCTCCATAGAGGTACTCAGTAAATATTGGATGAATGAATGAAAGCTAGTGGTTCCATGATCTGCAGTAGACGGAAGCAAAGTTTCAGAAACTTCTTAAAACATAGATGGCTCCAGTCCAACATTCAGACCTAACTCCCAGGTTCTTAATCATCAAAGATGAAAGTTTCAGGAATAGAAACAGAGATCAAGCAAAGGATTTTCCTACTATCATTTTTATTCAGTGTCACAGGCAATGATAGTGCTACAATTTATGCTTTTCACTCTGCAGAAGAATTCTTCTACTCCCCCCAACCACCCTCCCTGGTTTAGTTCTATGATTGAATTCAAGTCTCACTTTTTCTGACATCTCCCACTTCAATCATACAGGTTGAGCTACTACTTCATTTCTCTGTCATTCCTTTATGATCCCAGAATATCTCTGTACACAATGTTGTTACTGGTTTTACCATATTCTATCAATATCCTTTACATCTCCAGCTGTCTTCTTCATTAGATGTGAGCTACTGAAGGGTCAGAGCTGAATCCCTGTATCCCTAGGATCCTTTGGACCCTACAGCAGGTGCTCAAGGAACATGTGCATGCTGAGTGGATAAAAGAACCAGAACTTCTCTGAGTTGTCTAGGGGACACAAAAATTCTTTCCTAACAGAAATAGATTCTTAGTAACATAAAAACATCACTGCCTGGCCCTTGAGATACTTACACCAGAAAACCTGTTCACAATCCGGCCTATGGGTGTTGTGTCGAAAAAACTCATGGGTGCTCGAAGGATGTTGTTCAACAGTTGCTCATGCAAGATTTTTGATGCGTGGATGCAACCATACACACTTATGAGACTTGCTATAAGTACAAATATACCTAGAAATGAAATCAAATTTTGTTAGCACCATGCGTGGTAATCCCTAAAGACTTGTGCCCAGAATATAATGGCAAATGTTTTCCTTAGTACAGGCTGTTAGATATACCTTGTGCTAATCCCAGAGCTGCATAGACCCCAATTCTCAAGTCCCTCTGAGAGGTTGGATAGTTGGTGCCATTGAAATTTTGAGAGTCACTGGTCCAAGCACTGAGCCAGAGGTTGGATCCAATAAAAGCCACAGAATTCATCATGTAGTTAAAGATGATGCAGAATATTGAAAACCATCCTATTGCTTGTAAGTACTTCAGGTAGTTAGAGAACTTCACCTGCAAAGTCCCCACCAATATTAGTAGAATGCTCTAATGGTTATTTTTTTTTGAGGAATTATCTATAAAAACAATTGTGAGGAGGAGTTGAATCTGTTGTGAAAGTGGATAGCAAGTAGCAAAATTTGGCAGGTTGTGGTAACCATATCTGCACAGATAATAGATCAATGTTGAACTACCATGCAGGGTAAATAGCCATCTGATTATTAGTGAGCATCTAGAGGCAATTAAGAGGAGCAGGTAAAATTTAGAATTTGTATTAAGTTTAATTAATTTGAATTATGTTCACTGGGTCTGATACATTAATTTCCTGGGTCCCAGAATCACATCTCAAAGCAGTTTTGTTTTTCTCCACATATCAGAATGGAATCAAACACTCATGAAGGGTGGAGTGAGGATATTTACAAGGAGCATGTCATTCTTCATAGGAATATAATCTGATAGAACACCCATAGCCCATGTCATTATAATAATGAGTATGAAGAATTACAAATGAATAGAACATGTTTTTCCTATAGATAAGTATTCAAGTTCAAACTAATTACTAAAATTTTCAGATTCCAACCCCTGTATCACCTCCAATGGTACTGTTTTGGTGTGGTATTCACCTTTCCAGTTTCCATGAATTCCTTCTTAATTAGTTTTTGCCCTTTTATTACATCTTCCTTCCCCTTAAGATTATTCACATTCTGAGTTCTCAAGGAGTTTTTCAGGGATTTGAGGTGCCTGCCACTGGACCTAGAGCTGAGAGACAGGGTGGGGAAACTCCCCTGAGCATGTAGACGCATCCTCAGGCTCTTCTTAAGTAGATCTCATAGTCACTCTACTGGCATCAAAGCAGATGGCCTGTGGGAAATGAACACAACCCTGACCCTTCCCCCTGCCCATATAAGGAAACAAAGGGAGAACTGGGAGTGCTCATGGCATTCCCTTATCCCAGGAAAAGTCCACAGAGGAAAAGACAAAGATCAAGTGGAAATGTGGAAGTGATTGGAAGTGATGAGGACTCAGCTGAATAAAAGGTGTACCTGCGGCTCAGTGTTCGGCGAAGGCTATTCTCTCTCTTCATGGTCAAGGAGGCTGCATCCTCAGGGAATTCCTCCATAGTGGGTAACAGCTCACCGTCATCATCCTCTTCTTCACTACCATCGTTGACTAGAGAGACACATTAGAGGTTAGGGAAATAGCACAGTGTTCACAGCCCTATGAATAAGGAAGCAGAAGCCTTCTCCAACCTTGGGGATTCAGCATGGAATCAGGGTCTCCAGAAATCTGTTCCTTCAAAAAAGCAATAAGAATACTGTACCAAAAAAATGTCAAAATCAACTTTTTCAGAACTTTGAAATTAAGCAAATGGTTGCAACAATAAAGGATTATTTATTCTTTAAATAACTGGATCTTGGTAGTTCAGCTTGACCTATTTCCAGCCCTCTCTCCCTAGCTGCTGTAGCCTAGAAAACCAACAGTCATAAAATTATGGTAGCTACAAAAACTACCTCATGGTAGTTCAACTTGACCTATTTCCAGCCCTCTCTCCCTAGCTGCTGTAGCCTAGAAAACCAACAGTCATAAAATTATGGTAGCTACAAAAACTACCCATCCAGCAGCCACTTAAGGGACTCCCCTGCCAAAAACAAACCACTAGAGGAAAATTATCTCATCTGTCTAGAATTCCCTGAAAACCTCCATTCACAACACTTGTCTTTATTTGACCTCAGAGCTAGTTCAAACAATAAACAGCAACTGTTTAATATAACAACTGCCTGAGGTGATGATAATAGTTGAGGCAAATAAGAAGCTGATGAAAAACTTATATGGAAAATCTGAGGAATTAGATGTCCACAGAAGACTTTGACATCTCTGATATATTCCTGACAATCCAGGATGCCACACACATGTGTAGGGCTGTGCCTAGGAAAGACTGCAGAAAGCTCTAGTCTCTCACTTAGGATTGATTTTGTGACTGTGCAATCAGGAAGCAAAGGCTAACCAGGCATGGCAGTACAGGCCTGTAACTGCAGCCACTCAGGAGGCAGAGGCAGGAGGATGGCAAGCTTGAGGCCAGCCCTGGCAACTTAGCAAGACCCTGTATCAATAGTAGAGACCCTCTGGGTTCAATCCCTAGTACCACCAAAAATAATAATGAGATTACCAGTCCCACTAACTATTAGATGACCTTTACTTCACTGAGGAAGCAAAGGCTAAAGCAAAGATGTAAACTGTAGCATTGAAGCCATGTGCCAACATACACAGCCTCTTAGCAAAGGCTGCAATATCTCCTGCTGCCGGGCATTTAAGGAACTCTAACCATTAGTTGATCACTGTGCCAACCAAGCAGATACTCAGTGGCCACACATGACAAACAACACAGATTTAATAAAACTAGTTCAGAAAACTAAACAAATAAACAGGAGAAACAACAGCAAACAGCACTACAATGAAGACTGCCAGCCAACCACAAAAAAATTAGGAGAGAGGCCTCAACTGGGTCCTTCCCTAGTACATTAAGAAACAAATACTGGGGCTGGAGTGGAGGCTCAGCAATTATGGTGCTTGCCCGGCATGCACAAATACACAGGTTCATATCCCAGCCCCATGTACACAACGAAGTGTTGGAACAACAAAAGCCACATGAAAAAAACTAAATAAAAGTGGTTTCTCTCTGTCTCTTTCCTCTCTCTCACTGTCCCTCAATCTTTAAAAAAACAAAACAAAACAAAAACAATATCCTGCTGACACCTTGATCATGCCCTTCTACCTCTAGAAGTGTGAGCAATCTCTTTTAAGCCATCCAGTTTGTGGTGCTGGTATAGCAGCTAATTAGGAAGCTAATACACAGAACCAAAACAATAACATGCAAGGCTTAGGGCTTATATCACTGCCCAGAGTCTCTCAGTGTTTACCAGAATGAGGTCCTATTGAGTTGTTTTGTAAATTGTACTTTGTACATAAAGGAGAGTATTTTTCAGAGGAGGGCTTCTACCAAGCAGGGCGTTTATCAGAGAATCCAGGAACTCAGATCCAGGAAAATCAGAAAAAAGTGTTTAGAATTAGCATTAGAAAGAAAAATGCCCAGGTTGTGGTGATGTGATTGACCGAGCAATAAATCAGGCATTTCCAGCTTAGACCCTGCCCTTTGCTTGGGAACTTCTCTCTCCATTCCAGTCAGGAGCTCTTGGTTTTTTCCAGTCCAGTTCCTGGAGCACGGAGAGACAGATGGGCAGTTCTAACTCCTTCCATTCTGTTGCTTCCTGATAACTCTGCCCCACTCTCCTGATCTAGCTCCTGATCCCTGTCATCTTGCTGTGTGCTCCTACCTTGTCCCACCAAGCTTACAGATTCATGATTTAGATTTTTCTTTCAGACTCTTGTGGTAACCAGGGTGATGTAAAATCATCATGTATTGATCAGACCTCACAGTCAAAATATGCTCCCATTTGTAGACTCTATAGCTATTCCCTCATACAGTGATTTCTGGAATGTCATTCCAGATCTTGCTTTTTCAACACTGACCTCCTTCCGGTAACCATTACCTTAAATCTGAAACCAATGTTGTGCACAGGACCACTGCTGGCAGGTCCTCAGGAAGCATCTCAGTAAACAGGGATCCATTGCTGATGGGGGCTAATCAGGAACCCAATGGTGGTGATATTAGGGGCTATTCCTAGGGTATGCTATGAGTCTACACAACTGCCATAATTTTTTATAGTTCAGTGTTTTTTGAGATATTAATCAAGGTCCCTTTGTTAAAGCTTACCAAGAATTTAACAGCACTCTATTACCAGCAGCCCATGAAGTTGTCCAGGAACTGATTTTGATGGATTTGAGGTAGTTGGAGCAGGACGTGGGACTTGAATCAACAGAAGCATAGCATCCCTAAAACAGAGTCCCTTGTGCTGCTGAGTTATTCTCTTTCCACAAGGGTTATTTCCCCAAACCTCCAGTTGTACCCTCCAAAGAGTGTCCTTGATTTGCATGTCAGAGACAGATGAGCAGGATGAGCCACCTGTTGGCCCAGGCACAGAGTTTCAATGTCTGCATTTTTATTTTTTTAACCCGGAACACAGAAGAACAGAGTTTGAATCTCGGAGTAATTCACTTCCAAATGCAGTTCACTGAATACTAAACAATTTGGGAAGTAGATACCAATTTACCATTCCCACCCAAGTTCTGAATTTGATCCTGTTCCAGTCTTTCTTACATACCTGTGACCTCCCCTTCAGGACCAGATTGTTTTACAAAAGTCTTCAGATTCTTAGCAAACGCTCCTTTTTTGGCCAGCAGGTCATGATAGGATCCTTTTTCCAAGATGGTGCCATTTTCCAGAACCACAATCTGATCCACTTGTGGAAGAAAGTGAATGCTATGTGTAACCAAGAGTCGAGTCTGTAAAAAATAACATTAAGTTGTGCTGACTATGCTATGTCCATCATCTTCCCTGGCTTACTCTAAAAAAGAAAAACAGACATGTCAATTCACACTGAGACTTTGCTTCAAAATGTGACCCTGACCACTTGGCCTATTTTGCGTCTTTCTTTCCCAGAATCCCATTTTAAAACCTGAACCTATAGGTGAAATGAGATTCCCATCATTGTGGATATACTTGTAGGTATTTTCCTATAGTGACAATGAAGTTTGCCCTAAACATGTTCTCCTCCATGCCCCTGGATAGGAAAAGGTTGATTTTAGGAAAGTCACTTAAAATCAATGACTTATCATAACTGATACATATTAGACTAATTAACTGACTAATTGCCCTTTTTCACTTATAATCCTTTCACTTAGTAGCTAATCAACTGTACTAAAAAGAACTGTCCAGATTATTTCAGCATATTATAGACACTGTGGGACAAAAAACTTTATTTTTAATCTGGACCCAATCTGGTTTAGAAACAGCATTCCTTGTATTCCTGTCTACTGACTACTGAGACAGGAAAGACACTCACAGACCAGTAACAAATTAGGCTCTGGAGATGCCCATGGGCTTTATAGTCCAACTAAGTCTAGATTCTTCTTATCTGGACTATCCAGGAGATGCTCACCTTTAAGTCTAAGCTCAAAGCCAACTATATGGTGCCTTTTCTGATTCCTCTGGCAAGACTTGGGTATTTCTCAAATGTTTCCACTGTAGTTTATACAAGCTACCATTAAAACAACTCTTGTAATATAACATTATTATTTTTCTTTGTCATCCCATTAGATTGTAAGTTACATGAGAACAAAGACCAGATTTTTCCATCTATACATTCTCAGTTTTTGTAACAAACTTGGCATGAGGTAGGCATTCAGTTAATGAATGAAACCAAGGAGGCTTTAAGGATAGAAGCCAGTACCAAGAATAGGAGAGTGAGTGAGTTCCTGCTGACCCACAGAGCCAAGAGAGAGGCAAAAGGCCTTGGTGGAATAGCAGCCCAGGTCTCAACTCTGCTATCCTCTAACTAGTAACATTCAAGAAATCTTGACAACGAACAGGCCATACATATACGGTTAGAATCTCCTTGCCCAGTGTCAAGAGAAAGGGTCTCATCAGCAGAGGGGCTATCAGCCTCTCCTCCAATTCAGCCCTCTGTGTCAGGATACACATGCCAATTTGCCCATGGCAAGGAATGCTTGGTCTCAACCTATAACCAGCTCTCATGGATTTTTCTGACCACTTTATCTGTATTATCTGAGAAAGACATTGTGAGAATCAAATGAGACCATGCAGTAAAAGTGCTCAGCACAGACAAGAGACATAGTGAATACTCAATAAGCACTAGGTCATATTTCTATGTTCAGGTTTAGTCATCCTTATCAGGAAGAGTCTTCTCACATCCTGCAAAAATTCCAGGGAAAATACCTTCTTAGAGCATAGCTCTAATTCCTGCAGGATGACCTGTGTCCCACATGGGCAAGTGAGTTGTTGGGTCCTCTGGGGCGTTTTCTGACACCAACTAGTTCTCCAACACCAGTCGGGTATCCAACAATTCAATTAAATTTTGATGTTAACTTTCTGGAGTTAGGACAGAACTCCAGTTTAAAGGTTCAGTCCCACAGAATTGCCCCCCAGTTCAGATATTGGTATCAAATCTCATAATTCAAACTAAATGACAATGAACACAACTCCTTCTTGAGGTTCCATTATATTACAGAAAGGCTCACAGATCTCAGGAAAACACTACTTATATTTGTCATGTTGTAAAGGATACAACTAAGGAACAGTCAATGGAACAGATACACCCAGGAAGCTATGGAGGAACGATGTGGAGCTTTCCATGACCTCTCTATCCACACAACCCTCCAACACCTTGATGTATTCACCAACTTGGAAGTTCTCACAATCTCATTGTTCATGGGTTTTATAACCCAGTCTCCATGCCCCACCTCCACCTCTCTCTCTTGGAGGTCAGTGGATAGGGCTGAAAGCTCCATCCTTCTAACCACTTGTTTATGCTGGTGATCAAGTGAGGCTATGGACATGCTCTACACTAAGTCATTTCATTAATACAAACTCAGGTGTGATCAAAAGGGGCTGATTATGAATAACCAAAGACACCCCTAGCACACTCAAAATTCCAAGGGTTTTAAGAGATCTGTGTCAGGAACTAGGAACAAAGACTAAATATATTTTCTATTCTAACCACAGGTCCATAGTGCTTTTTATCATAGCCAATCATCCTAAGAGGTTCAGCGTCAGAGTCACAGAATAAGGTTTAAGTTAGACAGTGCCAGCACAAGCCATGGGAGCCTTCGTGGGATAGTCTCCAAGAACACCAATCTTACACTCCTTCCTCAGGAGCCCAGGAAGCAAATAAATAAGAAAATCTGATTCAGGATAATAACTGTCCTGGGAGATATTGATTACCATCCCCTTTCACTTATATCTTCATCACTTTGAATAATTTCTCACCTTGCCATTCAATAGACCATTGGGGCCCAAGACCTTATTAAAAATGTGTTTTCCTACATGAGCATCCACGGCTGATAGAGGGTCATCCAGAATATAGATATCTGAATTTTGATAGGCAGCTCTGGCCAGGCTGACTCTCTGCTTCTGACCACCACTGAGATTTATACCCTGAAGAAAAAAAGAAGAAAATAATTTCTATTAAGTATTACTCCCTACACCCAGGTTTGTAGAGTCTCTTATGGAGAGGTAAAAGGAAGAAATTTGCCTCAAGAAAGTATTAAGAGCTTAAAAAATCTTACGTCTTTATACGGATAAATAACTTTGATTCAAGTAAATAACTTTCAGCCCAATAGTTAAAAGCATGCACAATTTACATTTTCTATCATATAATTTACTTATTCAAAATTTTGGTGCATTTTATCCCATGAGAATGTATAGCTGGACCAAGATAGAGGTTTTTATCTATTTTGTTTATGAGTTTCTCTATTTTGTTTAAACCTAGCACTTAAAATAATGCCTGCAACATAGTAGTTGCTCAATAAATTTATGCTGAATTAATAGGCAAAATCTCTCCAGAGCTGTATCTTCACTAGTCTAGTGTCTCAAGATCCTTTCCCCAACCCTTGTCTTAATATATATTAAGATTATATATTAATTTTTGGTAATAGAAAGGATGGATGAAAGCATTCTAAATTGCAGAATCAGAAAGTTTTAAATAAATTATGCTATATCTATATAATAGACATAGTATAGTTATTTTAAATCTTTTTTTATACAAAAAAAAAAGTCATTTAATAGCATGAGGCATTTAATAATACAAGTCAACCTTGGGCCAGTCACTGTTAACTTAGCCTCTCAGTCCTTTGCATCATGATCTTTTATTTAGGTTATGAAATTCCAACATTTGCTTCTAGATATGAAGTTTTAAAATTCTGATTTATTTACACAAAACTTTGTGGCCAGATAATACAAACAAATGTTTTCTGGTGTTTGTTCCAAACATGACTGAGATTGGTCAACTATGTTACTCTTGTGTACTTCACCACCATCCTCATTTTTTTTCTTTAATATTTCTCCACCCTTCCAAGGTCCCTTGTTGTCCCAAGTACCTTCTCTCCAATTTCAGCCATATCTCCTCCAGGCAATATTTTCAAGTCTGGGAGGAGAGCACAGGCTTCCAAAACTTGTTGGTACCTCTTTTCATTGAACTCTGACCCAAAAAGGATATTGTCCTTTATTGTGCCATTCTGAATCCAGGACTGCTGAGGGACATAGGCCGTGGTGCCCTAGATAGAAAAGGATCAGACCATGTGACAGTTGTGCCTCCAGAAATGCAGGATTGAAGGACAAGATGGGGAGAAGTGGGAAGAAACAAATAGAACTTAGACTTGAAGAACTATGTGTCAGGCTGCCTGAGTGCCTGATATTTATGAATGTGCTTGTATTTATTGCACTGACCAGGAAGAAACATTCAATGACCCATTCATTTTCAAGCCTCCTTTTTTAAGACTATTATTTTCTTGACATAATCCTGAAAATCAGAAGATAAATGCACATGCTGCTTCTAGAACAGGGTTTTAGTTAAACCCAACGAGTAAACTAGGTCTACTTTCAGGAAGTGCCATAGATGGCATCTCAGGAAGTAAAAAACTGATAGGTTAGGATTAGGACACAGGGGTACACAAAACAGGTTATATCCAAAAAGAGATAGAGACTGACAGATGCCTATGTTTCAGAAGGTACTCAGTTACTAGTTAGCAATAAAATATCTTTCCAAAAGGAGTTAGGAGACAAAGTTAAATCTGTAGAGTCATCTCTGGTATTGTCATTTTAAAAAAATGCAACTTAGCTCATTAGAGATAGATAAATCAGGAAACCATGTCAGTATACTGTGGATGAAAAGATGTTTCTTAAAAATTTCCAAGTGGGTCAATTTCCAGGGGCAAATTTTCTTGTAATTGAAAAGTAAGCTTTAGAATGAGGGATATAGCTCAGTGGTAGAGTGCTTGCCTAACACTTATGAAGCCTGGGTTCCATCCCCAGCATCACACAAAAATTAATTAGTAAATTTAAAAAAGAAAGATTTAGTAATACATAAAAATCTTAAAGTAAAAAACTGAAAATCTATAGACTTGCTCTCTTTGGTTCAAGTAGTGGTTGGTTTAATAGATCAAAAATAACTGTAATTTCCTCTAAATTTAGATCTCTGTGGAAGTTCAGAATATCTATGAAACATTTCCTTCATTAAAAAAAGACTGGTGAAGGAGTCAACACCCTATGAGAGGTTTTCTAATTAGGAGCAAGTGTCCTCAAAGATCTAGTGCTCAAAAGAGGAGTTGGGAAGCCCAAGATTAGTTGTGATATTGGGTTGATGTTGAGTGCAAAGGCCAGTGCTGATCTTATAGACCACTGTTTTTATTGTTCTTACTATTGCTACTATAGCAGAAATGCCTACACTCTGAAGAAAGACATCTCTAAAGAGGAATTTTCACAATTTACTATACATATGAGAATTGCTCGGAGAGCTCATTAAAAATGCAGATTCTCAGAACCTGTTCCCAGAACCCGATTATATTAACTTGAATGGGGCAGAGAATCTATTGTTCACAAGTCTACCAGATGTCTCCAAGGCCTCACCAACTACTGTATTTATGAGAAAGCACCACTAAAAGGCCTGTATTTGAAGGTCAGAAGTCTTCTCCATTGGCATTCCATCTCACCTTGATGGTGACGTGCCCATGGACATTCTCCATCTCTCCCAGCATAGCCGACATCAAGGAGGATTTACCAGAGCCCACAGTGCCGACCACAGCCACCAACTGGCCTTCCATAATCTCCAGGTTCACACTAAAAGAAGAGAAATGATTTTGAATATGGGAACTTGGCATTCAAGAGTAGTTCAAGGCACTTCTCTGACTTCCCATGAAGTGGAAGATTTTCCCCTAGAGATTGGAAAATTTACCATAGACATACAGGACCTCATAATGCTTCTTTAATGAGTTTTTTTAAAGCTCTAAATGGACAAAGATTGAGCCCTAATTTATCCAATTATTTATAAATTGTGCTAAATGGCATTTACAATAGAAAAAATTCTCCTAGGACCAATATGGTACCATTGAATAAGACCATAATGGGAGTCTAGAGAACTGGCCTGGTTCAGATTCCAATTCTGCCACTGCTAGGTTTGGACAATTTTTACTTGTTCTGTACTAAGAATATCTGTTTCTAAACTAACAATGAGAGTAGATCAATGTTTTCTAAATTAGGCTGTTCAATGATTAACTAAATGTTACTTATTATTACTCAAATTTATGTATGCAGTGAACAACACTAGCTGAAAGCAGATTTCATGATCCTTCACTGAAGATCTGACTTCTCTGGCTGGGAAGGAGACTACACAGGGCTAGAATCCTGGGAACCTGAAATGCCAGCCTTATTATTTGAGTCCTAGAACACTGGGAACTTGCTCACAGTCTTTGTGAACCTGAGTTGAACTTCTTTCAGACTTATAGCAGTAAAGTGGGAAGAACTGTGTCTAGTTTCCCCACTGCAAAGGAAAGCTTTTGGGTTGGAAGGGTTCATATCAGGGGCTCCTGCCCCTACTCAACCTGTGGATAGCTCCAGAGTCCATGTTCAGGGCTATAGGAATAGGAGAGAATGGCAGGAAGTCATGAGATGATAAAGCATGCTTAGTTATGAAGAAAGACATGGCCTGCTCTGTTTGTGATGTGCCCAGTGGATTAGTTGGGTGTACTATTACACATAGAGTCCCTAAGACATACTCTGTGTGCAGCAGCATGGCAAGAGGCAGTTGATGTAGAGTAAGCACATCTGCATGACAGAAGAGGTAGCCTACAGAGTATGAAGTGTAGGAATGGGTTATCTTGATGTGGAATTTTAGATATGGAATTGAATTTTAGCAAGGCTGATCCCATTATATGGTCTGTGGGGAAAAGTCAGATTCTAATTTTCCTGATTAGTATTCTTAAATGAATGAATGAACTTAAAGTTCGGGTTCTTGTATACAGCTCTACCATACCCAGAGACCTGGACTACTCGCCAATCCTGCACTATTTCTATCCATTATCTGGACAGAAATACCAGCTTGGGTTTTCAGCTAAAGAGACATACTGTCCCACAGTAGGAAAGCTGGATGGCAAATTTATCACAAGAAAGAAGTTTAGGATTTTCACTCTCAGCTTACCCCTCCAGAGGCTTAGTCTGCACTAGTATCTAATTGTACACATACACATAGTTCGCTTCCCCATGTATTCTATTATATGAAAATTTCTGAAATCAGAACAGTTAAGAAGAATCCTAAGAAATGACAGGATGGTAAGGAGGCCACTCACTCTCGGATTGTGGTTTCTGCATCCTGGTCCCAGGTAAAGGAGGCCTCTGAAAACTGCACAGCTTTATCTATTGAAGAAAAGGTCCCTCTTTTAGTTACTTGTAAGTCCCCATATATTTGCCTTCCTTTCCTCAGCCCTCATATGTCTCTACTTCCTCAATGATCTCCTAAGGTCACCTCTTTTAGATGCTGCTTCTATACTAACAAAAAGCAAATGAAAACTCCCAGGATGAGTCTAGAAGTGGCCTACATTTTTAAAGTCCTTTTTTCATTCAGAAGTCTTAAATTTGGTGGCCCAGATTCCTGACCTGTAGATAACCTGGGCACATCCTCAGGTCCTCCGTTGCCTAGTCCCCTTGTATGAATTCCTCCTCCTTATATAAACCCTCCCCACTCTGGATTCCAGACCCTCTGCTCCCTCTGCTCATGGAGGCCTTCCAGCTCAGAACCTGTGTGTTCCTTCACTCCAGGCTACCTTCCCAGTTCTACACATTTGGCTCCATCCTAACTTCTGCTTCCTGGATCCTTTGCAGGATTCCCTAATTATTCTCAGAATAGCTGATCCAGCTTTGCTTAGCAATTTAGCTAAGAAATCCACTCTAGGTGAAAATACGATTTAACACAGTATGCTTATTATACAAGCATAAGTTCAAGACTAATCCCTAGCTCTCTCTTTTAGTTTGTTGCAACTAAACCATATATCAAAATTCTGGCACCAGCACTATGAATAAATAATTTGGAAAAACAACTTCCAAATTTATTTACCAAAATTGGGGTCATGTCGAATGGCAGATGTGTCCAAGTCATCACCTCCCAAGTACTTCTCTAGCCGTTCTATTGAAACACTGGCCTGGAAAGGACAAAAAGGATCTCAAGAATAAAAAATTCAATAACAAGCACAAATGGGGAAAGGATTTTAACTTTGTCATCAGCCCATGATTTGCCATTTGCCACCTCTAGAACCTCCTGACCCTCATCACAGACTCAGCCATATCTCAGCTCTGGAAGCCATCCCACCCTGGACAGAATTAAATTAAGACCCATTTTAGCCCTTCAGGAAACTAAACGAGTTCAACTCTACTGCTATCTCTGCCTAATCTTTGGTCCTGTTTCCAGAAACTGTCTCATGCCTTCTTCTAAGACAAAGCCCTAACTTCTACTGACTTCTGGGAACTGGGTCTCTATCCTGCTCTTATTTGAGTCTATTCTTTGATGATACCTCCAGTATCGTAACTGAGCTACCACCTGGACTCTCTGTAAAGGAATTGACCAAAGCTTAAACCACAACTAACTTAAGTGTTGGCAGTACATCCAGTGCTCCCTGGGACATGACAACTGGGGAGGTTTTTGAGGAGTTTTTACAAAGATGTTTCGCACAAGCCTTATCTTCCAAGAAGGTTGTCATGAGATAGTTTCTCATGGCCACCTGACCTGATGAAGTAGAAGGCTAAGCCTGTCTCTTCTTTAGGGGACCAACTACTGGCTATAAAACTGCTTAGCTTCTTAGAAACAGAGTGTCCCACTGTTTAAGCTGTATTATCATCTGAGCCATTTTGGTTCATGTTATACTGTGGGACAAGGAATGCAGGGAGATCTATATCTGAAAAGAGCGTATTGGGGGATGGAGCAGTGACTCAGCAGTGACTCAACGGTTACGGCACTTGCCTGGCGTGCGTGAGGATATGGGTTCGAACCCTAGCACCTCATACACAACAAAGTATCAGAGCAACAAGAGTCACATGAAAAATTAAATAAAATTGATTCTCTTTCCCTCTCTCTCTCTCTTTCCCTCTCCTTCTCCCTCTCCCAGTCTCTTAAAAAAAAAAAAAAAGAGCATATTGTTTCTTTACTGGCCAAATGGGCCAGGCCAGCCTTTCTTCAATCTTTCTGAGATAAGCAGACCTTCTCCTAAATCCCAGTCCTTCCTATGGCCAGAGCTGTCAGAAGCAGGTCACCACACATCTCCTACTCCCCATAATTCTGGTCCCCTCATCAGTCTCCCACCTGCCTCATGAACCTCTCCCTGAGGTCTGATCCTTGGCCTATTCAGAGATCAGTGTTCAGGACCCAGACATTTCCTCTGGCCTAACCGTGGCCTCCTGAACTCCAAACTCATTTTCTGACAGCTTGAGGCTCACAATCTACCACTATCTGGGTTCATGCAAAGAAAGGGTCTTTTCTCTCCCTCTGTGCCTTATTTTTCTAATGTTCTATCAACACCTCAAAAATCTTAGAAAAATATGGAGAAAATGGGCTAGAAAAAGAGCTTAGATATATTCCAAACAACAGGGCTAATCATAACAGTCTCACTAAATGCCTTTACAAGATTGTCTTCCAGTGAGGTAAATAAGGTTGGTATGATAATCCTCATTTTAGAGTCAAATATATAAGGCTCAGAGAGCTTATGATTTAAGTAAGATCAACCTGTTGGTCTTCAGAGATCAAACAAATCGAACTGAAAGTTTACCAGCAGAAGCCAGACATGGAATATAATAAGTTAGTTATTCTGGTTTCTAAGGCTTTTACCCAGAGATAAGTGATGTTCCTATATACCTGAAGCATGGAGGAGATCATCATAGGAAGCGAAGTCAGGGGAAACCGCAGGATATTGAAGAGGGTGATGGAAGTGAAGGCCTTTTCTGCATCCAAAATATTGTTGCTATCCACCAGCATATAAACAGAAAATGTGATCACAGATACCTGGAAGGAGTGAAGTCATGATCAATCTATATTCCTAAAAGGATCCAAGTAGCCTTGTGTTAAGTTGCACGAATACAGTTTATAAGCATTGAGGGAACCTTAGGGATTATCCTAGCTTCAAGTTACTGATGACAAAACAACCCAGGAGCAGAAGACATAACTTGCCGAAGGTTACAAAGTCAATTAATAGATTGCTAGGACCAGAGTTTACATCTTCTCCTGTCAATATTCCTCCTACTATAGACTCATACTGCCTCTCCCAAGAAGACAAGGAACAGTCATACACATATATTCATGCTGAACATCCTGAAAGCTTTCTCTTGGCTACCAGAACAGCTAAAAGCACATGAAGGTAAAACAAGAATTAGGGCATAATGTAGGAATGATTGCATGGGGGTTTGATGAGGGAGGAAAATTTTCCTGGATTTCTGGATCAGGCCTACAGATGCTGTGCATTTCTTAAGAATAGAATTTTCCCTTCAGGAAGCTGACCCAAATCTAAAACCTACCCAGTCCAATGATTCTTCTGGTACTCACCAGGACAGGAGCTAATTGTAAGATGAATACTATCACAGTCTGCAGCTGACCAAAGACCCACAGGTTCTTGAGCTCTTTCTTCCGAAGGCTGTTGATTCTGTCCTTGAATGAAGGTTCCCAGGCAAAATATTTCAGGATCTAATAGGTTAGAAAAGAGCATAGCCCACATTGTTGTCCTGAAAGTGCATCAGATGTGTCTGATCCACCCACATTTAAGGATACAGTCCCCTAAAGTTGGGCGTTAGAAATCCAGATTGTAGGGCTGGAGTGGTGGTTTAGTGGTTACTGCGCTTCTCCAGCACGCGCAAGTACGAGAGTTCAAATCCCAGCACCATGTACCCAATGAAGTCTCAGAACAACAGAAGGTACGTGAAAAACTAAATAAAAATTGTTTCTCTCTCTCTCTGTCCTGCTCTCTTTAAAAAGAATCCAGATTGTAAAGAATAATTAGAGAGTGATAGTTTGTATTTGTTGACAACCTGCTACATTCAAAGCTTTTTATATATATTATCTCACTGAATCTTTATAACAACTTGTTTTCCTGGAACTAACAAGATATGGGCCTATCTGTACTAGAACCTAGAAAGTTCTGGGAAAATCATGGTGAGATAGTCAGCTCACTTTTATAGAATTATTGTTTCCAATTAAACTATAAGGAGATAGGCTGAGAGAGCTAAGAAACTTGCCCAAGTCATCAAGTGAGCAAGTGGTAGAGCTGAGATTCAAAGCCAGGTCTTTAACTTTGCCACATTAGTAGAAAGTCATATCAGAACTGAGTGGAGAAATATCTGGGAGTTAAAAAGGAGTCTCTTTTCATTTTTTTTTAATTAGGGTAATATTAAAATCCATTAATTCAAAACAAAATTTAAAAAGCTTATTAGTCACCTTTAAGGAATAAAATACATTATTTTTGAAAATTGGGATGTAAGCATTTATCCTGCTTATCCTGTACAAACTTTATTTTAGGGAACCAGCTAATTGATAAAAGATAATTATAGGGGCTGGAGTGGTGGCTCAGTGGTTTCGGCACTTGCCTGGCAAGCACGAGGACCCGGGTTCAAACCCCAGCACCATGTACAACAACTAAGTGTTGGAGCAACTAAGGCCATGTGAAAAACTAAATAAAGTTGTTTCTCTCTTTCTCTGTCTCTCTCACTGTCCCTCTCTCTTTTAAAAAAAAAAGATAATTATAGAAAACTATAAAGTTTGGTATAATCAATACCAAAGGAACAGAATTAAAATATCACTCTCTCAGAAAAATTTCACCCTTTTGGAACTCCTAATGAAAAAAATAGGTCTAAGCAATGATTATAAAATTTGCACAACCATATTTTTTTTTTACGTTGGTTGCATATTAGAATTATCTAGGAAGCTTTTCTAAAATATAGATGCTTAGGCTTCAACCCAGAGAATTCAATTTAAATGATCTGAAGTTCATTCCCAACCTCACTGAGTTTTACAAACTTCACAGGTGATGATAATATCAAGGTCACAAAACACAGTTCCAGCTGAAAGAATAAACCTTGCTGACAATGCTTGAGCTCACTAAGAGATCATCATTGCTGCTATTTTGAAGCACACAGAACCACTTGAAAGTAACTCCTCCTGCAAAGAAAATAAAATCTAAATCTAATTAAACCTCTAAATCTAACTACTTAAATTTATAAGAAATACAGGAAATAAGGCAATCTGGTTTCTTCAATATGAAAGAGGAGTGTTGCAGATTACAGGCACTATCAACTAAATGCCATGTGTGGACATATTTTAGATCTTTATTCAAATTAACCAACAGTTATAAAAAAGTTGAGTATGAGGAAATTTGAAAATTGATGGTATCAAAAAATGACAGTTTTTTTTATTTTTTTATGTATGACAACATATTATATTATATTATGGTTCTGTAAAAAAGAAAGGAAGTCCTTCTTTTGGAGACACATAAAAATCACTTATGAATGAAATAACAAGACATCTGGGATTTTCTTTAAAATAATCTCTCAGGTGTGTCATTGGGAGTGGGTATACAGATGAAATTAGTCAGAATAGACTGACAATTGTTGTGGCTGGGTCCATGCAGCTTCATTATACCATTCTGTGTATGTTTAACATACCCAGAACATATTAACATATTTTTGTGTATGTTTAACATTTTCTGTAGTAAAAAGTAAAACCACTTAGGGTAAATAAAAAGAAATCAAGTTTTAAAAGAGGTCTGGGAGGGATAATAGGAGATGAAACAAAATACTTATGGGTACACAAATCAGGAATCATGAGACATGTAGTTGAGGCCAAAAAGTAGGAACCCACAACCTCTACTGGAGTTTTTTAGGGCCAAGAAATACTTTGCTTCTGTCATTGAACCCACAGGGTTACCAACACCTGACTTCTTACCTTGATTCCACTGAGAATCTCATTCATGATTTTCAAACGTCTGTCTTTATATTTCATATTTTGGAACTGTCAGGAAAAGCAAAACAAACAAAACATGCTTATATGAGCAAAGGCCCAGGTTTGCAGCAGGCACTAGGCCTCAGGGGTATTCATAACCATCACTTAATCAGAGCTTGAGGTGCCCAGTGATGGCATTCATCTCTCTCCAACTCTCCCCTCTGCCCACTCTGGCCCAGCTATCCCTACCTTCCTTGTGATCCTTGAACATGCCCATCTTGTTTCTGCCCCATAGCTTCTTGTCTGACTAGTTTATTCACAGGTCATTCTTCCCTTTCCATTCCCAAGGCTTGGCCCTTGTGTTAAGACTTGCATCATTCAGAGCTTGGTTTAAATGCCCCCTCCTCGCAGAGGACTCTCTGACCTCCTAACTGAAAACAAATTCCCACTCACTCACTATCATTTCACCTTTAGTTCTCTGTATAGTACTCATTGTGATCTGGTATTTTTCTTCACTGTATATTGCCTGTCTCCCCACCACCAAGCAGAATATAAGATTTAAAAGAGCAGGAGCCTTGTATAATTTACTGTTGTGTTTTCAGAAAAGTAAGATGTGCAAAAAAAATTTTAAAACAATTATTGTAACTAAATAAATGCAAAACATGTGAAGGAATAAGTCACAAACACCATCAAACCCACCCAGTCAGTCTGTGATTCTGGCAGAGCTGAGGACTGTCAGCATGGTGCCCTCCCAACCTGGATGTAGGAGGGTAATTGCCATGACTTAAGCTAAAAGTTGGGATCACTCATGTGACTGCTCTGAGTGTTGGTTTATATCACTATGATGGATAACAGGGTCAAAAATCACTGTTCTGAGGGCAGCCCAGCAGAGAAAGGTGGAAGAATTATGTGCCAAGTCCCCAGGGCAGCCCATTCCCTCTCCAGTCAGTTTCTCCCCTCAAATATGAAAGAAGGCAAGAGCATAGGAACCCTAAGAGTGGTCATGAGATGAAAAAGGAAAATAGAAAGCCAAGTATATTTGGGATGATGGAAAGTCTTGCACCAACTCTGCCTTGTCCAAATTCCTTCCAAGGATTAGGGCAACTGAAAATGGGAGACTTTAAAGAAAGCCTGTATCTCCAGGATGACTGTTTCCTCACCTGCACAGTCCTATTCTTGGTGGCCAATATTGCATTAACTGGGATGAGGAGAATCATCAATCCAACACCTGCCAAGACTGAGGGTCCCAACTCTCTCCAAAGGAAGAAGACAGATAAGGCAATCTGTAGAACAGTTGACCACGTCAAGTGCATGAGGTTGGTCACATCCATGAGCTTCTGGGCATCCACAGACATCAGGTTCACTGTTTCTCCAATGGTGTACTGCTTCCTGGCAAAGTTGGATACAGTCAGCGCCTAAAGATAAAGATCAGGATTGGGATCCATGAGCAAGGCCAAGAATACCGGGGAGGAGAAGGGGAAACACAGAATGACCTCCATGTGGACACAGCTTCTTCAATGGACTGTGATACACTATTTTCTCATTCTTGACAGTTCTTGCCTCCTATTTCCACTTTCCTCCAACCTCACTTATTTACACACTTCTTTGCCCAGAAAACTCCCATTTAGCCTTTGGTGTCAGTTTAGCTGCAGCTTCTGGGAAGACTACACTGACTCCAAAGTTGGAGATAGATACCTCTCCTGTGTACTCCCGAGACTTTCTGTGCTTATTTTTTCATTACCTTCATTATAATGAACTTTAATCATTTTGCTTTTCTATTTCTGTACCAGAGGTTAATTCTGTGAGGACGGGGCTACATTTCTCTATTTCACTACTGTATTATGTGGCAAAGAGTAGGGAATCAAATACTGAAGAATGGGAGGAAATGAGTGATAGAAGGAGGAAGAGATGGAGGGAGGAAACATCAGGTATTGATTCTGGCCTTGCAGACTTTTGAAATGGCTAAGTTATTTACAGCCATACTCTTTTTTCTTTTTTAAGAGAGAGGTACAGTGAGACAGAGAAAAAGAGAGTCAATTTTATTTAGTTTTTCATGTGACCTTTGTTGCTCCGACACTCCATTGTGTATGTGGTGCTGGGGTTTGAACCTGCATCCTTGTGCATGCCAGACAAGCACTGTAACTGCTGAGACACTGTTCCAGCCCCTGCAGCTATACTCTTAAATTGAAGTTTGCAAGAATTCCCTAGAAGGACAGAGATTTTATAATGGAGAAGAAAGCCACAGCTCATGTATCTTAAGTGAAATGCCTTGACAGTTGTCAGGAACTTGCAGGTAATATCTAGATGCCTGAATCTTATAATGTGGGCTTCCTGCTCTCGTGTTAGAGAGATCAGAAGGCTAGCACCCATAGGTCTGTCACAACAATGCCTTACACAAATGCACCAGATCATTGAAACTAGCTTACACTATGCTCACCAAGGCACATCTGGTATGGCCTCTATCTTCCCATTAGGATGAACCACCTTCTAATTCCCACAAAAACAGTGTACAGGTATGACTGACCCTAGATACTCACCTCCATGCTACTCCTATTGTCATCTGAATCCAATAATATGTTCTTTGGAACATGCTGGAATTCTTGGTTATATAGTAAAAAAGGAGAAATTTCCTAAAGTATTAGGCTACCAATATTCTAGAAGAATCACCCCTCTACCCTGCCTTCCCTCTGGTATGGAAAAGAAAAACAAAAATAAAACATTAAACTACCCTTCAAGAAAATCACTACACTTTTCTTTTCTCAATAAAATCTCCATAACATAAGAAGGTCATTGATTTTGTTCCAGCAGCCTTTGTTGAGGGGCAAGTCTTGGTTATGTGATTGCAGGCACTGAAACTCTCTAAGCCTTATTTTCTCTATAAAATAGGAAAAATGCACACAGAGCTATGAATTGCTAATGAAAATGAAAAATATTTCATAAATAGTGAAGCATTGTCTAAGTATATGAAATTTGTAAATTTGTTTTAGTCTTAATAGTAATATTTATTTGAATGAAGGTATCACTAAAGGCTCAATTTTACAAATGTCCTTATTGATTTTAACAGTTAAAAAACCTGTAATATATTAATAATCTAAATAGTGGGAATGAACAATCACAATTTTCAAAGTACACACTAATGGAAATGGCTGAAACAGTCTGGTTAATGACCTCCTAACCTGCAACTCAGCAAAAATTCAATATCTCTAAAAGGAACAAGGAGATGCAAAAGTCAACTTAGGGGAAGACAAATGTGAGTGTGAGGGTATCTGAGCAAAGAGCTTGACCAGACTTCTGATCTGAAGACACTTGGATTACCTGCTGGAGTATTGATGAGTTAACATCTACTCAGGGAAGAAAAAGACAGCTTGTGTTTTCAAGAGAGGAAAACAAAGGAGAAAAGTAGGAGCAATAATAAGGAAACCACTATCATGGAAATTTTCATCATGAAAGAAAAGGCAACTAACGTTCTGACCTATTAAAAAGTCATATCTTGCTTTGTGTGGTGGTGCACACCTGCAATTCCACTGATGGGGGAGTCTGAGGCAGGTGGATCAAAAGTTTGAGGCCAGCCTCAGCAATTTAGCAAAGCCCTACTAAGCAACACAGTGGAACCCTGTCTCAAAATAAAAAATAACAAGGGTTGGGGATGTGGCTCAATGGTAAATGGTTCAATCCCCAGTACCAAAAAAAAAAAGGGGGGGTGCTGGAGTGGTGGCTTGACGGTTATGGCGCTTGCCTGGCAAGCATGAGGACCCGGGTTTAAACCCCAGCACCACGTACACAACTGAGTGTTGGAGCAACTAAGGCCATGTGAAAAACTAAATAAAGTTGTTCCTCTCTTTCTCTGTCTCTCTCGCTCTCTCTCTCTCTCTTTAAAGAGAGAGAAATCCTATCTCCCCATGTGGGAATTTCCCCCTCAAGCTGTAATTACTGATCAAAATTACTATACTCTCATTTAATAAGGGATAAAATTAAACTTTATCCTGATATCTAGGACAAAAGGAAAACAGTTACCCTGAGAAAGTCAAACCTTAAAAACAATATGTCAGAGGAAAGATGAGTAAAATCATCTTTTTTTATTACCATTGCTTTTTTAAAAATTTATTTTTATTAGCACATAGTTTTACATAATGTTGGGATTAGTTGTCACACATTCCTAGATGCACACAATTCAGCAATACAGTTTGTTCAGCACAAAATCATCTTAAGGAAATAGAAAATCTCCCAAGTCTGCACAGCTCAGTAATCAGATATAATATTTATAAAAAGAAAAAAAAAGGCAGAAAGGTGTTTGGTTAGAGATGAAATCCTGGCCCACAGCTCTAGTCTCTCACTATAATTTGAAATAGACATGCCAGGTCTCAGAACTGGGGTTCCGTAGTTGGAGTAAATGTTGGTGATTTTAAGAGTGTGACCCATGGCCAGCTTCTTTTCTGACTTTACATTTTCTGCCAAGGCATTTTCACTTTGTCAAGAGAGGAACAAGTATCTAAGCCTCGAAAGGTTGAGAGCCGATCCTGGGCAAGTTGCCAGCTTCTCCGTAGAGGGTCCTCCCCATGCCTATGAACACACTTTTCATATTTTAAATTCCAAAGAAAATGGGCTGGAGCGGTGGCTCAGCAGTTTCGGCGCTTGCCTTGCAAGCACAAGGACCCGGGTTCAAACCCCAGCACCACATACACAACTGAGTGTTGGAGCAACTAAGGCCATGTGAAAAACTAAATAAAGTTGTTTCTCTCTTTCTCTGTCTCTCTCACTGTCCCTCTTTCTTTAAAAAAAAAAATTCCAAAGAAACACTTAAAAGACTCTGACTATATGGCTAATCAAAATTAAATGTTGAGATCAGTTATTTCTATCAAGTATCTTTAATCTTGGAATAAATGTTCATGCTTGCTAAAGGGATTCTTTTGTGATATCTGACACAGTCAGCTTACCTTCTTATACACAGAAGCCATGACAGTTGTCCGTACACTCATCCCCAGCACAAAGCACAATTGAAAATAACTCTGTAGGCAGACAGATTGGATGAGACTCGCAGCAAATAAGAGGATTGAGTAGATATATCCAGTCCACACATAGGCGTCAGGGTCACTTACAAAGGAAATCAGCAATCTGCCAGAGCAAAACCAAGTAAATGATGTCCATTGGGCCTCCAAAGTCTCCTCACTCTCCTCATGTACAGCCAACTACCATACCCTTACACCATAGGTAACAAAAAAGACCAGAATTGCCTAGTGGCTTTGGAAGATCTAAGCTCCAGTCTTGCTAGTGTTCTTGCTTTTACTTGGGAAGCAAGAGTTTAGGATTGATAATCCATGGCTGTGAGAATGGATAATTACAGAAATGCTCCACGGAGCTGCCACCACAGTGCTTTGGCTCAGTCTTATCCCACTCCTGGGTAAAAGAAGTTTGTGGGACAAGCTGATTCATTTCTAGACAATGCAAGCCTGAAAATTAAAACATGTGTCCAGCATGAGTTGAAAGGGCTTCCCTTTCAGTGGTTCATTCCAGATCATGGCAGGGAATAAAATTTGTCATAATTAGCCTGAACCTCTTAGGAAAGTCTGTGACTGTGGGGAGATGAAATTAGTTGCTCTCCTAGTATGCTGCTGCCTTTGGGTGTGGTTCAGATCACAGCAGTTCTGTTGAACAAGAGGCCTAATATGTATCTGGTCTCCTATGAGGTGGTTGTGGGGAATGTGAAAAAGAAAGAGACTCGTGTATATATCATCTTAGATCTTGCAAAATGCCTTGTGTTCAACATGAATGCAAAGCTCTGAAGAAGAAAATTATGAGCATTTTTTAAAATGGACATTTAGCCAGGCACAGTGGTGTAGGCCTGTAATCCTAGCAACTCAGGAGGCTGATACAGGAGGATCACAAGTTCCAGGCAGCCAGCCTGGGCAACTTAGCAGGACCCTGCCTCAAATTAAAAGATAAAAAGGGTGGTTAGGGTTTTAGCTCTGGAGTAATGTGTCCCTGGGTTCATTTCCAGTTCTGCCAAGAATTAATTAATTAAATGGGAGTATTATTTGCCTGCCTACTCAAGAGGCAAAAAGAAGCATGGCAGAGGTGACCTTGAAAGGATGACTCAAGGCCTGAAGACTCACTTCAGCAGCTGAGGATTCAGAAATAAGAGGATATCATGCAGTAGCTTCAGAATGAATGATTTCAGGAGCACGACATAGAAAGTCTTGAAAAGGGCCTTAATCATCCAGGACTTGGGAAAGTCTTCTGTGAGCCGAGACTTCTTTTTTTTCTTTTTAGCTTCTTCCTGGGTACAAAACCAAGCAACATGTCCACAGAGTTGTGCAGTACAGGATTTTGTTCCTGCCCTGAACAGCTCCAGAGATCTAGCAATGCCTGTTGGCCCCATTGCCCTCTTTGTACAGATGGTTGTCTATTCTTCTTCACCCCACTGGCAGCCCTCCTGTCCCTCTCTCCCCGTTCTGAAACATATTGTAATCTATTTTGAATTGGAAAAGCAGGTAACTAAGCTGGTAAGGATAGCACATAAAAACAAAGAACAGAGGGTCTGAGGGGCAATCCTGAGAAGGAAGAACATGGACAAGATAACATAGTTTTTGGATTCTTAGGTGCCTTTTTCGTTTTTTTCTTGCGTCTGGTTGTTGAGGTATGTTATGGATTGATAACATTACTTAAAAAAGATTTGTTAAAATCCTAACCTTTAGCACCTTAGAATGTGCTCTTATTTGGAAATGGGATCTTTGCAGGTGTAATCAAGTTAAGATGAAGTCATTAGGGCAAACTATAATCCAATATGACTGGTGTCCTTATAAAAAGAGAAAAGACAGATACTAGGAGAAGATAGCCATGTGATATCAGAGGTGGAGAATGGAATGATGCATCTATAAGCCAAGGAATACCCAGGATTTCTACAAAAACCAGAAGGTGGGAGAGGCAATGAAGGTTCTCTTCTACAAGTTTCAGAGAATGATTCTTCTGATGTCTTGATTTCAGACTTCTGGCCTCCTGGGCTGTAAAATAATAAACGTGTGTGTGTGTGTGTGTGTGTGTGTGTGTGTGTGTGTGTATGAGGGGTGGTTGCAGTTGTGGTTAGGGATCAAACTCAGACAAGCAGTTTGCTAAGTAGGCACTCCCCCACTGAGCTATCCCCTTAGCCCATGCTGCTTTAATGCCTCCAGTTTGTGTTGTGGTACTTAGTTATGGCAGCCCTAGCACACTAAAACCTAAGGCCTAATGACTCATTTACCAGCCTCTTTTTCCAATGTTCTGGCCTCGTGCCCCAAATTCCAGGTTCTCAGCCTGTTTCCAGGGTTTTCTACCAGTGACATTCATACATATGCATATTTTAATCAGCGAGGTCCCATCTAATCAGCATCTCTTGCCTGGACATCAGCAAGACTCCTCCCTGCTCCCACTCATCCCCCACAACAGTCTGTACTCCAGGCAGCAGCCCAAGTAAGCTTTTAGAAATATAAATCTCATCACATTACTTTTCTGCTCAAAAGCTTCTGCTGGCTTCCAACAGACTTCAAATGAAATCTAGACCCCTTAATATGGCCCCAAGGACCCACACGGCTTAGTTCTGTGTATTTCCTTGAGCTCATCTTACCACGCTCAGCCTCTGTGCTCCAGGGATCTCCTCCTAGTTCTCTGAAGAAGCCAAATATGTTCCTCTCTTGGCCTCATACTCCTGTTCCCTTTAATTAGAACACACTGCCTTCTGATTATCCCTCATCTTTTAGGTCTGTGCTCAAATGTCACCTTTTCTTGGAAGTCTTTCCTGCTAACCTATCCAAAAGCAGCACTTCACTTCAAATCCACTAACATATCTTCTTTTTTCTTTTCCTTTTTTTTTTTTTTTGTTTTTGTTTTGTTTTTGAGACAGAGCCTCACTTTGTTTCCCAGGCTGGTTTAAAACTCCTGGGCTCAAATGACCTCTCTCAGTCTCCTAAATAGCTGGGAATACAGGCATGAGCCACCATGTCCAGTTCATTTTATTTTCTTAATAGTGTTTATGACTTTCAACATATGCTATTGTTTATTTTCTAGCTCTCTAAAGATAGGCATTCGATTAGGCTTGTTCCTTGTACCCAGTGCCCAGACAAGCAACTATGCTCACAAGCATTTTTGAGTAAATGAATTAATAACTTTGTTATGGCAGGCCTAGGAAACTAATACGTGGGGCATAAGGACTCATTTGCAAACCTCCTTTTCCAGTGCTTTGGCCTTATGCCCCAAATTCCAGCTTCTTATTAGCTGCTAATGCTAACTCCCATCAAGATGCAAATTCTAGTAAGGCCAAGATATTATTTAGGAAAAAATTTAGTGGAAATTTTCAAATATTCTCAAAAGAAGAAAGAATAATACACTACCCCCCCCATGTACAATCACTAAGGTATACTAGTATTATGAATACTGCCAATAATATAAAATACAATTAAAAGTTAAAGTACCATAAAAACACAAGAACATAATCACCATAACACTGCTTCTTGCCTGAGACCCACAGCACACTCACACAGACACTCGTGGGAAAATTACCATGACAAGGACATCTTGGCTTTGACTCTGGTTCTTGCTCAAGCCATGCAGTGTGGCTCCAGATTTCTGTTTCTTCTGCCGCCGTTTCTGGAATGCCCGCCTGGCTTTCTGCAGCTCTTTTGCCATGAATATTTCAAACTTGCTTTCTACTTCCTTGCTTTTAAGTTCTTCATCAACATCCCAGACATCTTTAAGGGTCAAAGGTTGCTTGTAACCTTTCAAAACCATGCTGGAACAAGAGTGACCCCCAGGCTGAGACCCCACAGGCTGCTTCACAGGCTGTCTCTCTGCTGCCTCTATTGAAACCTTCCTCCCAGATCTGGGATAGAGGCAGAAGGATGGGGCTTCTCTACTACTACTACTTCACTATCCCCATCTCGTGGCCGTTTGAACTTGACATAGTAGTAGGGAGAACAGGAAAGAGAGTGTGGGGGGACAATATAACGTGTTCAAAGACATCAAGGAAAAGGGAAGTGGATTGGTCCTACTTTATTAAGAGCCAAAAAAGCATCACCTCCCTCTGCTCCTGGCTCTTTCTCTTTTCTGCACTCTGGCATCTGCTTTAGGGACCTCCATGATGCCCTTAGGAAGCAGAGTAGGCCCCATGGCTGCCTCTACACTATCTCTCTAGCTCAGGAGTCCCCAACCTGGTGTTTGAAAATATGATGGAAAATAAATTACATCTTTATTTGTAATAGCTTCTAACTGAAATCCAGTTTGGGTATAATATGGTGCTTTGTGATTCAAGAGACATCACAGATGTTTTCATGACTAACTTATATTCATTGTTATTTTAATATTAAGGTCATTTTAAGCCCATTACTATTATTATTTAAGATATTGATTTGAAAGTACATGTTTAAATTACTGATCACAAATTTGCTTTTAAAATGTTTTGATAACTATATTTCAACATATTTTATTTCTTTTTTGTATTCCTGTGTCTTTTATTTTGTGTATTTAAAGCATTATCTGAGAAGGGTTCACAGGTTTTACCAGTCTGCCAAAGGAGTCCATGGAACCACAAAGGCCAGGGATTCCTGTTCCAGATCTCTGACCGCCAGGCCAGTTATTTCATGCCTTATCCTCCAAACATGTGCCACACTACCTGCCTTCAAATTTCCCCTTTTCCTGTCCTGCTGCTTTTTCCTTTTTTCTGTATAACTCCCAGACTACCAAGAATAATTCCTTCACACCTTCTCCTTAGCATTCTAATCTGCCCAGTGAAGGGTCTAAGCCAAACTGACCTGTAAATCTTACTTTTTGTTTGCTTATTTGTTTATTTTTGTTTTTTGGTATTGGGGATGGAACCTAGGGCCTCTAGCATGCTAGGCAAGTGCCCTATCACTGAGCTATATCCCTAGCCTATACGACCTGTAAATTTTAACACTAACTCTAAGTAGAAAAGAAATGGAGGCCACAGGAGGCTTTTTTTTTTTTTAAATTAAGCTTTCCATCACTTTTAGAAAAGTGAGGGGGTAGGAATATTGAAAACCCATACTCCAGGCATTTCCTACCTGTCATACCAACTAAAGGTAATGCTACTCAGAAATGAAGCCGTGGATGATGGATTCTGAAAGATACAAAAAATTTAAAAGTAAATCAATTGGAAAAAGGAACTTGTGGGACTCCAAAATCAGAACCTGATTTTTCTAGATATGATGAGCTAGAAACTAAATACTGAAGTCAGATGCTGAAGTCAGTTGGTCAACATATGTTAATTTGGAGACCCTAAGGTCACTACTAATGAAATGGCAATCAGATTTTCTATCATAAATGTATGACTTAATTGCCTATGCTGGAGATTGATGGGTGAATATAAAAGTCAGTATTTCAATACATTCATCCCTGTTTCCTTATGTATAAAATATTCTGTGCTATAAGTTGAATATCCTTTATCTAAAATGCTTGGGATTGGATTTTGAAGATTTTCAGGTTGTGCAATACTGCATAATTTTTGAATTTTTCAGATTGGGAGCATTTCTGATTTCAGATTTTCAGATTAGGTATGCTCAACCTGTATCTTTTTCTGGGCTCATGGGACCTCCATGACACTTAAATATCTTAAAGTTATATTTTTTAAGATATCATCCAATTAAGTAACATAAGAAATGGGCAGAGTCTCACAGTTGATGAATCGCTTTTTTCTGAAAATGCTGAAAGGATCAGGATCAGGATCTGGAATCCATATGAAATGAAGAATAGGCAGGAATAGGCCAGATTGGAATTGCTGTCCTGTGCGGGTTAAAAACAAAACAAACAAAAAAATCAGAGAAAATGAGTCTTTTCTCCAAATTAAGATTAACTAGCCTATCAATATCAAAGTTTATGGTGAAATACTATTATCAGATCCCCCTAATACAATTCTGAGTTAAACTTTCTTGATACCACTTAGAAGCTACCCAGCAGTATCTCTTCATGTCGTCCTTCTTTTCTCCTTACCTGTAGGAGCGCCCGAATCAGAGTCTGAAATTGGAAAGTGCCGCAGAGTATTGAGAGAATCCAGAATAGGGACAGGAGCCAAGAGTTCTTCTGTATACACCATTGCCTGCTGTCTTGGATCAGCAAAACCAGGAGCTAGAGATTTACATGAGTTTTGAAAAATAGTGTCATTAGCAAAGGGCAGGAGGGGAGAAGGATGTCAGAAAATAGGGGAGGAAAGGAAATTGTTGAAACTAATCTACCAGGTAGACAGCACACAATTGTTGAAATTTTCCTCCCTGATACCATCTGCTCTCTAATACCAACTTTCTTCTAGTATCTCATCTCTATTTACCACACTTGTGTGGGAAGTTAGCCAAGAACGCAGGTCACTATCTGCATTTTAGTAGAGTTACTTTGGGAGGTAAGGCAACATCTTCAAGAGCAAAATAAATGAATATTAGGCAGCAGTTAAGTCAAGGAGGCAGATTCTGAAAATAGGTACAAGTTGTCTATATTTTGAGAGCTTGTTTGGAGGTTCTAGCAGGGGAGCGCAGCTACTCGTATACCCTTGACCGAAGAACGGTCCTCCTCTATCGGGGAAGGGATGCACATGGAGAGGTGAGGGAGGAAGGGGACACCCGACTAGCCAGCCAGATCGGCTGAATCAACCCTGGCGATCAATGGGGTGACAGATGTCGCAGCCAGATCGCCCTCACATCCATATATTTTGATTTTCTAATATTGGAATAAACAATTTTTAAAAACCCAAATCTTTGCCTTATATCATCATTTCCCTTAGGTATATTGGTTTCCTAGACTTGTGCTATGCTAGTAAATCAGTATTTTGAGGTGGAGGGAAGCCATGATTTGTAGCATTTGCCAATTTTCATGGTGTAAATATCCCTCTGTGATAGATTTCAAGTTCCAACCTAATGTCCCTAAATGTAGGGTTGGAAAGAGATAAACATAATCAGCTCTGTGTGAGCAAGCTTCAGTACATTACTGTCTAGACCCTTCTTTGCTTGTTCTATAATAGTGGTACCAAACAGAAATGCCTAGAAAGGCCTGACAGATCATATTACTGAATGAAGGCCAGGCAAGAGAAGCAGAAGGCAGTGCTGAGCACATGGTCTAACAGAGACAACTGCTTCTCAGTCCCAGCTGACCACTGCCCTGTGGGAACACAAGTCCACAGTTGTCAGACATTCTGATTTTTCAAGAAAGTTTGCAAATACAAATACTTAAGAGTCATAATTCTCTTTTAAAATGAAAGTAATGGGGGGCTGGAGCGGTGACTCGGTGGTTACGGTGCCTGCCTGGCATGTACAAGTACACGGGTTCAAACCCCAGTACCCACGTACACAACTAAGTGTTGGAGCAACACAAATAAGTGTTGAAGCAACAAAAGCCATGTGAAAAACTCAATATAAATTGATTCTCTCTGTCTCTCACTGTCCTTCTCTCTTTAAAAAAAAAAAAAAAGAAAGTAATGGGGTTGGGGATATGGGTCAGTGGGAGACCACTTGCCTAGCATGCACAAGGCCCTGAGTTCAGTCCTCGGCCCTAAAAAAAATTTTTTTTATAATAAATAAAAAAAGAAAGTAATGAATTCAATTGTTTTAAAATGCTGTATAGGCCCCCAAAGACATACCTGCAGGAAAGAAGTCAGTTTCTGATATCAAATTTATACAAAAGCTCTAGATTCAGTGATTAGTCACCAATCAATTTAAAATAATATTTACAACATTAAAAAATTCATTCATGGCCAGGAGCAGTGGCTCAGCCAATGAAGCCCTTGCCTGGCATATGCAAGGACCCAGGTTTGAACCCCAGCACCACATATACAACTAAGTGTCAGAAAAACAAAGGCCTGATGATAAAATAAATAAAATTGATTCTCTCCTTCTTTCTCTCTCACTTTTCCCCTCTCTCTTTAAAAAAAATTTTTTTTGTTCACATCAAGAATCATCTAATCATCATTAGATCTCTTCTGTGACACTTAGATGGCAAAATATGAAGGTATAAGATTGGAGAAGGCTCTATAAATTAGTGTTCAAAAAAAAGGAAAGCTAAAATTTATTTCACCCTACTACATTCAATCTTTGCTTCACTGTAAATCCTTGGAAAAGATAGACAAAAATGCACTTAATTTCATCCCCAAAGAGAATAATTCAACTAGATGTCTTTGAGTAGACAAAAGATTAAACAGGGTGGAAGTGATGATGGATCTTACCCATGTGGCTAGGTAGAGGATTGGATTGGTATATTTAACGGGAGGAATTGAGTCTTGTCCAGAGTCTTCTGTAAGAACAAGAACCAACTCTATGGCTGCTAAAATAAGAAGAAACCCAACAAGAACCTGAGAAGGGAAAAAGACCACCATTAGGAGCATGTTATTCTTCTTTGTATATTTTTTCTTTTTTTATTGAAGCATTATAATTATATATAATATTGGTATTCATTGTTACATATTCATACCACATAATTCTGTCAATTTCATTCCCCAGTACCTCTCTTCATTTCCCTCCTTTCTCCCCTGGTCCCCTTCCTCTATTCTCCTGGTCTCCTTTCTATTTTCATGAGAGCCCCCTCTCTTTTTTCACCTTTTTTCTCTCTAGCATCCACATATGAGAGAAAACATATGACCCTTAATTTTCTGAGTCTGGTTTATTTTGCTTAATATAGCCCATCAGTCTTTGTAAGACCCTTAGTACTGAATGATTTCCAGTAACAGATGGGGAAAAATGGTACATAGTGATATGGATAACACAATAAGTATTTCTGAAGTGAATGGATACATGTAGCTTACATAATGGAACAAAGTTCAAAGCATGCCATGATACATGTTTTTGGGGAATACTGAGGGTGATAAATTTAAAATATGTCCATAAAATTTTTGTTACTCCTTCCTTCACAATGTGGAGCTCGGTTCCCCTTCTCTTTAGTGTGTGCTGGACTCAGAGACTCAATTCTAATGACTAGAAAATAGTGGAAGTACAGTGTATGACTTCAAATACATAAAAAGCAACCAGTTTTTTCTCCTGGTTCTCTTTCTCAGATCACTCACACTGGGGAAAGCTACCAGCCCTGCCGTGAAGACATTCAAATTGCTCTAGGGAGGGGTCAACTTGGTATGGAAATGAGACCTCCTGCCAACAGCCATAGGAGTGAGTCCCCCTGGGAGCTGATCCTCTAGCCCCAGTCAAGCTTTTAGATAATTATGGTCCTGGCCAGAACCCATGAGAGCAGTTCTGAAGCAGAACCCAGGTAAGCAGCTCCAAAATTCCTGACCCACAGAAACTGTAAGACCGGGGGGAAAAAAAAAGTTTACTTTCTTTTTTTTAATCTGCTAAATTTTGGGCAATTTGCTACACCACAATAGAAAGTTAATATATTATGGTTTAAAAGAAGAATCCCCTATCTCAAGTGGGGTGGCACTGTTCTCTTTCTTTGGTCATTGGTCCCAGTTAACCTTTGAATCTTTGAAGTTGTTATTGCGAATAATTGTGACTATTTAACCCCAGGATGGTGTTGAGTTAAAAAATAATTAGTCCTCTGAGGTCACAAGACATAATCCACATTGTACTGTACCAAAGATCGACCCCCCTCACCCTCCTGCCCACCACGGGGGAAATTACTGCCTTTGCTGAAGGGGCATCTTGGCCCCCAAATAAGTGTCATGCACTACCATCTCTCCTTCCCTCAGCCCTTTCCACACCCACCCATCTATCCCTGTTCATTCATCCTGAAAGGCTCAGGCAGAGATACTGGGCCGTTTGTAATGTAAAACAGTCAACGTAGGAGATGTATGCAGCTTTAACTAATAAGACCAGTGCTTTGTGCTTTTATTTATCAGGAAGTAGAGTCAATGGGGCTGGAGCGGTGGCTCAGCAGATTTGCTGCTTACCTGGCAAGCATGAGGACCTGGGTTCAAACCCTAGCACCTGTACACAACTAAGTGTTGGAGCAACTAAGGCCATGTGAAAAACTAAATAAAGTTGTTTCTCTCCTTCTCTGTCTCTTCACTGTCCCTCTCTCAAAAAAAAAAAAAAAAAAAAAAAGAAGTAGAGTCAAAGACATATTAACAGGAAAGACTTTTACTCAAAAATATAATATACTATATTACACATTCTTCATATGAAACTATGAGATTTTTGGGAAAAAAACACAATTGTTTAGAGGTGGAAATTATGTGTACCTTTAGGTAAATTTGGAGGTAAAAATAGAACAAACTAGGGCAAAAGTACCCACCCGTGAGGAGGACAACTAAGTAGAGAGAATACAACCAGCAGACCACTCCCCAGATGAGAAAAGGAGGCAGTCTTGCATATATTCAACTGAAAGAATTGATTAGAAACACTCTAAGCAATTCAAGGACCTATTTATAAAGTCTATTAAGCAACAACAACAATATCCTAACAACTCAATGTAAAGAAAATGGCATGAAATATAAAAGGATAAAATAACACACACAAATAACTTTTAAATATATGTAAGTATGCTTAGCCTCAGTAACAATAATAGTACAATTTGAAATTATAATGACAAACCATTTTAACCTAACCAATTAACAAACATCAGAAAAATTTGATAATAGGGCTAGGGGTTTAGTTAATTGGTAGAGTGAGTACTTGGCATGCCTAAGGCCTTGAGTTCCATTCCCAGAAAAACACACAAACCATGTTTATAAATAAAAAATTGATGAGAGTGAGCAAAAGCCTTCATGGAGCACAATTTGTACTATTTATAAGAACTTTGAGTTCACATATCTTTAACTCACTAATTTCAAATCTAGGTATTTGTCCAATGAACAAACAAATATGGATAATGTACTGCTTATGATGGTTGAAATGTGAATATGACCTAAATTCTTATCACATGAGGTACATAAATTATGGTACATCTGAATAACAGCATCTCAAGTAGTAATTTTTTTTAAAAAGCAGATATTTATGTGCTAAAATAGAAGGATTTCCAAGCCAGAAGAGCATCTGAGGGGCACTAACATTTGTGTGATGAAATACATGTACGTAGGTGTTTGTAAAAGCATAGGTCATCTCTGGAAGAACAAGGAACTGATATCAGTGATGCCAACTGATACAGAAAAGATTGTACCCTTTGGTACCTTTTGAAATTGTAACCCTCTGAGAATCATCTATTCTAAAGGTAAAAAGTTAAATACACAAATACCCCTGTTTTAAGAAATGAGCAAGTGATATGAATAATCCATAAGTGAATATGCTTACCAAAAAATATTTAATTGCATTAGTAATGTAAATTAAAACAATGAGATGACATTTTTGTATTAATCAAGGGGAAGGATGATATATAACACTGACAAGGGTACAGAGATGTGCACTTTAACACACTTTTGGTGGGAACCTAAATTGACAAAACCTTCTTAGATTATAAAAATTTCCATTATATTTTAAAGTCTTAAACTGCTCATAAACTTTAAGAGAGTAGTTCTATTCTAAGACTTTGTTCTGAGGAGATAATCTGAATTGCAGGCAAATGTTTATGCACAGGAATATTAATTGGAGTAAAGAATTTTAAAAATCTGAAATTACCCAAAATAGTGATGGAGGGGTTTGTTGGGAGGAGTTAATGTTGCAAGAGTTGTTAAAATAATCTGGATGAGGAAGCACACTCCTAGAATCCCAGTGACTCAGAAGGCTGAGGCAGGAGGATTTGAGGTCAGCAATTTAATGAGCAAATTAGTGAGTCCCTATCTCAAACAAAATAAAAAGGGCTGGAGATGTAGCTCAGTGGTAAAGCATTCCTGGATTTAATCCTCAGTATCACAAAATGTGTAAATAAATACCAAAAAGGAGTTGTTTTTTTTACCCCCAGGGCTGAGAACCAAGCTCAGGGCCTTGTGAGTGCTAGGTAAGCACTCTGCCACTGGGCTAAATCTCCAGTCCTGGGGCTGGAGCCGTGTCTTGGTGGTTATGATACTTCCCCAGCATGTGTGAGTACGTGAGTTCAAACCCCAGCACCACGTATACAACGAGATCAATTGAACAATGAAAGCCAAATGAAAATCTAAATAAAAATAGTTTCTTTCTCTCTCTCTCACTGTCCCTCTTTCTTAAGAAATAAAATAAATCTCCAGTCCTCCCCCCCCAAAAAAGAGCTATTAAATCACGTAACAAACTATTATGTGGTCACCAAAATTATGTTTTGGAGTAACATTAATAACCCAGAAAGGGCTGGAGTGGTAGCTCAGTGGTTACAGCACATGTCTGGCATCCACGAGGACACAGGTTCAAATCCCAGCACCACGCACACAATGACGTGTCAGAGCAACAAAAGTCACATGAAAAACTAAATAAAATTGATTCTCTTTCTCTCTCTCACTGTCCCTCTGTTTTAAAAAAAGAAAAAC